>JAQBSW010000354.1:0-217429 GCA_029291075.1 Eudiplozoon nipponicum
TTTGCGAGCTTGAAGTAAACACCAAACCCATTGTATTTAACCAGTCTTCGAACAACATAACAAAACTACCGCCAGCCGCAACGCACTGACGCGTTTCGACCTTCCATGATCATCATCAGAGTACGACGGCAAACTGACTATCGAGGATCAAACCGCATTGAATATATATGGAAATCAAATTTAGATATACGGCTCTCACCTCTAGCAGTCTTGCATACATTGAACTTGACTGGAAATGTCGGCTGCACAATTTCTATGCAGTCACGAACATTAACTGTTTGCAGCTTTCGCCACATATACATATATAGGCAATACAATTTAACAATAATTGATTGCGCGGGTGGTGGTAACAATTCTTTAAATCAAGTTTGCGAGCTTGAAGTAAACACCAATCCCATTGTATTTAACCAGTCATCGAACAACATAACAAAACTACCGCCAGCCGCAACGCACTGACGCGTTTCGACCTTCCATGATCATCATCAGAGTACGACGGCAAACTGACTATCGAGGATCAAACCGCATTGAATATATATGGAAATCAAATTTAGATATGCGGCTCTCACCTCTAGCAGTCTTGCATACATTGAACTTGACTGGAAATGTCGGCTGCACAATTTCTATGCAGTCACGAACATTAATTTTTTGCAGCTTTCGCCACATATACATATATAGACAATACAATTTAGCAGTAATTGATTGCGCGGGTGGTGTTAACAATTATTTAAATCAAGTTTGCGAGCTTGAAGTAAACACCAATCCCATTGTATTTAACCAGTCGTCGAACTACCGCCAGCCGCAACGCACTGACGCGTTTCGACCTTCTATGATCATCATCAGAGTACGACGGCAAACTGACTATCGAGGATCAAACCGCATTGAATATATATTGAAATCAAATTTAGGTATACAGCTCTCACCCCTATCAGTCTTGCATACATTGAACTTGACTGGAAATTTTGGCTGCACAATTTGTATGCAGTCACGAACATCAATTTTTTGCAGCTTTCACCACATATACATACATAGACAATACATTTCCAGTCAAGTTCAATGTATGCAAGACTGCTAGAGGTGAGAGCCGTATATCTAAATTTGATTTCAATATATATTCAATGCGGTTTGATCCTCGACAGTCAGTTTGCCGTCGTACTCTGATGATGATCATGGAAGGTCGAAACGCGTCAGTGCGTTGCGGCTGGCGGTAGTTTTGTTATGTTGTTCGAAGACTGGTTAAATACAATGGGTTTGGTGTTTACTTCAAGCTCGCAAACTTGATTTAGATAAGCGTACGTCATGCCTGTGTGTATGTGTTCTCGTTTGTTTTGGATTGAGGAGTAATCAGTTAATGCACGTGTACACTCATCCCAGTGAAATTACAGCGATTTGGCAACATCTGACTATTCACTGGATAAGCGTGTTTGTGTGTATGTGCGTGAGCGTTTACTTAAAACTGAGAGCTAATCTGTTACATGTAATTACAGGCACGTGTAACGGTCATACAAGTAAAACTAAAATGATAACTGTCATTTCCTAACTGCACACGTCAGACCTATTTTACACTTACTTTTCTAAATGAAGTAATTACGAGTGGCATTTCGGTGAGGAGGGGGCAATGACACTATGAATAGAGTAAATAATTAATAGGTAGCAAAATTAAATTAGAAACGGATAAAGTGTTTCAATAGGGTAGAAAGTTAAATTAAACGGTACGTAAAAGAAATTAAAAATTGCCTGATAAAGAAGATACTAGTAATAGTGCAAAGAAAATTTGGCTTTTTTTAAAAAAAGAACAATAAATAAAATAAAAATAAACCTTGCCATCATGTATAGATAAATGTTTGTTAAAGGCGCTACACTAACAACAGAACGTAAGATAATAGATAAATAAGATAACAAGTAAACAAGGATGAAATATAAGACAATCAGATAATAAATTATAAGATATTGAATTACTCACCCTCCACCTCTATAAGTTAATATCAATCCAGTGTTCTTATTCTTTTACTTGAGCGAGTTTCTGATTCAGATTCGTGCAATCTTCGTTTCCTACCATTATTTAATACTGTATTCCAAATAGGACCTAGTGATTTTTCTACGGCTGTTTCATTCATGATATCATTTCTCGATTTAATTTCTATGGATTCTCTAATCAATCTAGTCGATCTATTACGGCCACAAATTGATATACGTCTACACCCATCCCAATTAATTGAATGTCCTGTCTCTACTGTATGGCGTGCAAGATCCGATCTATTAACATGGCCATACTTGCATGCGGTTTTATGTTCCCCTCTTCTTACCCTAATTGGACGCATGGTTTCACCTACATACATCAAGTTACAGTCGTTACATGGAATTTCATATACTCCTGATGTGTCTAATTGTTCTATTTTCTCCTTTTGGTTGGGCAGTTTAATACCTTGTTTTGGCTGGTTGGTGAGTGTGTATGCGTTTGTGTGTGTGAGTGTGTATGCGTTTGTGTTTGTGTGTATGCGTGTTTGCATGTAAAGGTCATTCTCGCAGTATTGCAAAGTGATGTCTGAGATCTGGTCATTATTGTTTTGATAGCTTGAGAATTAACCATTTGTGCGCATTGTTCACTGTTACATATACAAGTGCTATTTTTCCCAGTATAGTTGATCGTTTCACCTTGTTGCGCAAAGTTGTCGTTTTCACATGGTAACAGCGCCAGTGTGGATTGCAGTGTTAAACGCTCACATTGTTTGGAGACTTCTGTCATCGTATGCGCCTCTGTTATTTCCACTTCAGTTTGTTGCCAATCCGATTGTATGTTTGTTGATTCTAGTCGAGGGCCTGTTTGTTCTTGGCTGGATACTAGTAGATTGTTGTTGAATTTTGTTATTCTTGGCCAGTCGATAAGAATATCATGTTGATGAAACTTTTGAATATTAAGGTCAGGTGCTTGTTGTTTTATGTAAAGGGCTTCATAGATAAATAATAATTTTTCTGATTTTGCTTTATGTAGAATTGTGAAATTGGTCGAATTGACAGGGTGCCCCGTTGCCAATATATGATCGGAAATAGCTGATTTTCCTGACGGTGGCAAGCCTTTGTTAATCAATTTCTGTGGCAAATGTTGCTGGATTCTGCTTATCAATTGCTTCTTCGTACGTCCGATATATGTGCTACCGCACATACATGAGAATTTGTAGACTATGAATGATTTGGAGAGAATTGGCAATTGATCTTTGGCATCCAACCTCATGATTCTCTGTGTACTAAATGTCATATTAACTTTAACACTGGGAAAGTTGTCCTTAGTTATTCTATTCAGCCGCCGTGCAATTATTGAGGCTGGTACGTCGCCTCTAAATGGTAAGTTTAGGAAAACCTGCTTGACGGTATCCTCTCTAGTACGAATCTGCCGTGGTCTGATGTTGACATCAATGAAACGCTCTGGGTAGTTGTTCATTAGCAAAATTTTCCTGAGGTAGCCCAGTTCTTCCTCAATCTTGTGTTCAGAGCAGATCTTCCTGATTCTGTTTGCTAGGTTGTTTACTAAGTTTCTTTTGTGGGATTTTGGCACACTACTGTTGTAGTGAATGTATTGTCCGGTGAAAGTGGATTTTCTATGTATGGCCAGTGTCAAATCTCCGTTTGCTTCTCGAGTGAGTTTGATGTCAAGGAAGGGAAAACTGTCGTCTTTCTCTACCTCGAGAGTGAATTTGATGTCTGGATCGACTCCATTTGCTTGTTTGAGGATTTCGGAAGGGTCTGCTGCTTCTGAGATGAACAACAAGATATCATCTACATACCTTTTGTAGAGTGCGCACTGGTCAATTATACCTTTTAGGCTCGTTTTTTCCAGGTGATACATGTATACATCTGCCAGGAGGGGTGCGATGCAACTTCCCATAGCTACACCATTGATCTGGCGGTAGTATATCCCTTCGAATGTAAATTGCACGTTTTTAGTACATGCTAATATGAGGTCTTTGATGTCATTGGTGTCTATAGGGAAGTCAAAAAACTCATTTTTGATGAGGTCACACAAGATCTCCGTTGTCTTATCCAGTGGTATGTTTGTAAATAAGGATGAGACGTCAAGCGAGACCATTTTATTCTGTAGGATGTTCTTCCCCTTCAATTCATTTGCTAGTTCGAAGGAGTCCTTGATAGTGTTTGCGTTTATGATGCTCCGTATTGGTTCAAGTAGTTTGCAGAGAAACTTGGCTGGTTTATGTTGTGGAGCGTTGATCATTGACATAATGGGCCGCATCGAGGGAGCTCCTGAGGCTGTCACGGCTTTATGAGTTTTTGGTTTGCCGTACAATCTTGCGGTGTTTGTTCCGACTGGTTTTGCTTTTTGGATGTCTTCTGTGAGTTTTGATCTAATCTCGGAGTCAGCCATCGATGTTAGAACATGTTTTTCCATCTTTTTCAAAATTGCATTAATTCTTGATTCGATGTTCGTTGAATCATCTTTCTGTTTGATGTCATGCTTAAATTTAGATTGATCATTTATTATATCGTTCATGGCCTTCCTGTAAGCGTCGGCTTCAAGTATAACAATTCCTGATCCTTTGTCGGGTGTGGCAAGTCGTATGGATTTGTCTGATTGGAGTTTTCTGAGTTCGTCTATGTGCTGTTTTGTGATGATTTGGCTGCCTTTGAATTCCTTCTTGTATTGTTCTAGTGCGCTTACTATCTCAGCTTTCAGTCCTTGTCCATTGAATGCATGTGGGGCGGTGTCTTTCGTTAAGTCATTGTAGAAATTTTCCGTTCCAGCCTGAATGTCAATAATGTCACGTTCACTTAGGTTTTTCTTGACTACGCAGAATTTTGCTCCTAAGGAGAGTAATTCTTTCTGGTGTTTTGACAAGATCACTTTTGAATAATTGTGAATAAAAGCGTCTGGGTTCGTAGGAAATTTTGATTGCGTAGGAAATTTGTCCAGGTCTCTCGTGAGGTCCTTGGTTTCTTTGTCCGCTGTTATTTTCATCAGCGTTTCTATCTTCTTTGTGAAAGCGGTGTATTCGCCGTCGTTCAGTCTTGCAATTTGACAACCCAGTGATTGAATGATGCTCTCAGCATCTTGCAGTTTTGATTGGTTGTCCTCGATACCATTGAGCAATAAGCGACTTATAAGTTTATTCGTCGGTTTTTGGTTATTTCTTCTGCACTGCTTGAGGAATCGTTTTGGCACAACATCTGATTCTAAACACGATTTGAAGAACTTAATTCTTTCTAGAAGTTTGGCACACGTACAGTTGGCTGCAATATAAGTGTTTAGTTCCTTACGGGTAAAAGGCTGACCCCGCTCTTTGATAATCTTTATAATGTCCATTCCTTTTTAATTTAACACAGTATTCTTATAATTAGGAAAACACAAATAACAAAGTGGATAAAGGCCATTTATTTCGTGAATACTAATCATCTCTTATACAATCATACATATTTATACATTTTGGGTTTTCAATTGATTATGCTAGTGGTAACAAATCTGACTCGTTTTTACTGCTGTTTCTTGTTTTGGCTAGTTGGTGAGTGTGTATGCGTTTGTGTTTGTGTGTATGCGTGTTTGCATGTAAAGGTCATTCTCGCAGTATTGCAAAGTGATGTCTGAGATCTGGTCATTATTGTTTTGATAGCTTGAGAATTAACCATTTGTGCGCATTGTTCACTGTTACATATACAAGTGCTATTTTTCCCAGTATAGTTGATCGTTTCACCTTGTTGCGCAAAGTTGTCGTTTTCACATGGTAACAGCGCCAGTGTGGATTGCAGTGTTAAACGCTCAAATGTTCTAACATCGATGGCTGACTCCGAGATTAGATCAAAACTCACAGAAGACATCCAAAAAGCAAAACCAGTCGGAACAAACACCGCAAGATTGTACGGCAAACCAAAAACTCATAAAGCCGTGACAGCCTCAGGAGCTCCTTCGATGCGGCCCATTATGTCAATGATCAACGCTCCACAACATAAACCAGCCAAGTTTCTCTGCAAACTACTTGAACCAATACGGAGCATCATAAACGCAAACACTATCAAGGACTCCTTCGAACTAGCAAATGAATTGAAGGGGAAGAACATCCTACAGAATAAAATGGTCTCGCTTGACGTCTCATCCTTATTTACAAACATACCACTGGATAAGACAACGGAGATCTTGTGTGACCTCATCAAAAATGAGTTTTTTGACTTCCCTATAGACACCAATGACATCAAAGACCTCATATTAGCATGTACTAAAAACGTGCAATTTACATTCGAAGGGATATACTACCGCCAGATCAATGGTGTAGCTATGGGAAGTTGCATCGCACCCCTCCTGGCAGATGTATACATGTATCACCTGGAAAAAACGAGCCTAAAAGGTATAATTGACCAGTGCGCACTCTACAAAAGGTATGTAGATGATATCTTGTTGTTCATCTCAGAAGCAGCAGACCCTTCCGAAATCCTCAAACAAGCAAATGGAGTCGATCCAGACATCAAATTCACTCTCGAGGTAGAGAAAGACGACAGTTTTCCCTTCCTTGACATCAAACTCACTCGAGAAGCAAACGGAGATTTGACACTGGCCATACATAGAAAATCCACTTTCACCGGACAATACATTCACTACAACAGTAGTGTGCCAAAATCCCACAAAAGAAACTTAGTAAACAACCTAGCAAACAGAATCAGGAAGATCTGCTCTGAACACAAGATTGAGGAAGAACTGGGCTACCTCAGGAAAATTTTGCTAATGAACAACTACCCAGAGCGTTTCATTGATGTCAACATCAGACCACGGCAGATTCGTACTAGAGAGGATACCGTCAAGCAGGTTTTCCTAAACTTACCATTTAGAGGCGACGTACCAGCCTCAATAATTGCACGGCGGCTGAATAGAATAACTAAGGACAACTTTCCCAGTGTTAAAGTTAATATGACATTTAGTACACAGAGAATCATGAGGTTGGATGCCAAAGATCAATTGCCAATTCTCTCCAAATCATTCATAGTCTACAAATTCTCATGTATGTGCGGTAGCACATATATCGGACGTACGAAGAAGCAATTGATAAGCAGAATCCAGCAACATTTGCCACAGAAATTGATTAACAAAGGCTTGCCACCGTCAGGAAAATCAGCTATTTCCGATCATATATTGGCAACGGGGCACCCTGTCAATTCGACCAATTTCACAATTCTACATAAAGCAAAATCAGAAAAATTATTATTTATCTACGAAGCCCTTTACATAAAACAACAAGCACCTGACCTTAATATTCAAAAGTTTCATCAACATGATATTCTTATCGACTGGCCAAGAATAACAAAATTCAACAACAATCTACTAGTATCCAGCCAAGAACAAACAGGCCCTCGACTAGAATCAACAAACATACAATCGGATTGGCAACAAACTGAAGTGGAAATAACAGAGGCGCATACGATGACAGAAGTCTCCAAACAATGTGAGCGTTTAACACTGCAATCCACACTGGCGCTGTTACCATGTGAAAACGACAACTTTGCGCAACAAGGTGAAACGATCAACTATACTGGGAAAAATAGCACTTGTATATGTAACAGTGAACAATGCGCACAAATGGTTAATTCTCAAGCTATCAAAACAATAATGACCAGATCTCAGACATCACTTTGCAATACTGCGAGAATGACCTTTACATGCAAACACGCATACACACAAACACAAACGCATACACACTCACCAACTAGCCAAAACAAGAAACAGCAGTAAAAACGAGTCAGATTTGTTACCACTAGCATAATCAATTGAAAACCCAAAATGTATAAATATGTATGATTGTATAAGAGATGATTAGTATTCACGAAATAAATGGCCTTTATCCACTTTGTTATTTGTGTTTTCCTAATTATAAGAATACTGTGTTAAATTAAAAAGGAATGGACATTATACATATATATATATATATATATATATATATATATATATATATATATATATATATATATATATATATATATATATGCTATTCATATTATATGTATAGTGTATACACGTAGGTATATATATATATATATATATATGTAATGGATATATAGATATTTATAAAAGATGTGGGAAGAATCCCACATGGTTGCTTATATGCTTATCTATATATACATAATATATAGCCTGTGGAATTATATGGATGTTTTTTTATAAGAAGGGAGTATATATATAATTATGAATAAGTATATATATATTAAATTTATTATATAGGTATATCCGACACAGATATTTTAATGGAGAAACTAATTTATATAGGATATGAGTATTAATGTGTATTTGGCTGAGAGACGATTTCGTTAGTGTAAACTCCGTATTCGGTCTTGTCAAAACGATAGAATAATACTCTATAGACTTTCAACAGTTTTTTAATCTCTCTGTCTATAACCGATTGCAAGCAGGATGGGATTAGGTAAACTGGGGGCATGTGAGGATTACTGCAATATTGAAATCAAAATTTGTTGATCTTTCTATGCGTCCGGAACAGCAATTAAAATATAGATATCAGTGATAGGCGTGTATGTCAATACATTAAGTGTGCTTATAGTTATTCAATAAATGTCACTTTAGTAAAATACACATGTTTATAGGTAGTTGTGTGCGCAGAGGGGGACAGGGATAAGTTTTTGTATACATTTGAGTATTAGAGACTAGGTATGAAGACCGGATATTAGGAAGACAATTAAAAATACTTTTAGAATTAAAATAGATATAAATATATCTGTCTTGAATGAGGATACCACATTTGCCACAAGTTGTGTTTTACTCCTGTGCGTATTGTGTCAACCCTGAAGATGAGACTGGAAATGACGTCTCGAAATATTGGGCAAAGAACAATGGAAAATCTTGATCCAACGTCATTTTCAGTCAATCAGCTGATAAAAGGCTCAAAAAAGAAGGGACAAGTGAGAACCCATCAATCGAAGCCAATAAGCAGAGCAACTGAAAACGATCAAAATTCAAGATTTTACCGACCTAAGAGTGCTATCTATTGTCCCGCACAAGATAAATGCATCCGTTATTGACGGGCCTATCGTATTTTGCGGAACGTAGGCTATTTTTGAAGGCCTGTCAGTTGTCTTTGTTCCAGTCCAATTTAATTTCCTTTTGAATTACTTTCTGCACTGTCTGCAGGGGTTCAGCTTATTAATTGCAATAGCTTCCGTTTTTGCCTTGTACAGAACTGAAAAATTGTTACTACTAACAGCATGACCTGTGAGTAGTACATGTTCGCAAATTGCTGATTTTTGTGCAGGAGCTGCACCCCTCTTTAATAGATTTTGAGGAAGATGCTGATTTTTCTAGTTTCGAGAGGCTATCTTTTTCATTTGTGCGCATCAGGTTTGTTGTGTTGAACACCACTCTCAACTGTATTGATGGAAACTGTGCTTTAGTCGCTCGAACTACTTTTCTTTTGAAGAACTCAGCTGGAAGATCACCTCCAAAGAGGACACTAAGCGTTAATCCCTGGAGTGTTCTGCTTTGAAGCTATTGCAATTAATAAGCTGAACCCCTGCTTAAACGTGCAGAAAGTAATTCAAAAGGAAATTAAATTGGACTGGAACAAAGACATAACTGACAGGCCTTCAAAAATAGCCTACGTTCCGCAAAATACGACACACCCGTCAATTACGGACGCACTTACAATGAAAGCGATGACACACCACATGACGTTACGCAAAAGGAGTGGTCTAAATTGCGTAAAACAAAGAGAGACATAGCGAAGAGGGGATTGGTTACGACAAATGTACAGTTGGGATTGGATGAACGAATATATTAACGAATCCAGAATAATGGC
Organism: Eudiplozoon nipponicum; assembly: GCA_029291075.1. Classification (NCBI taxonomy): domain Eukaryota; kingdom Metazoa; phylum Platyhelminthes; class Monogenea; order Mazocraeidea; family Diplozoidae; genus Eudiplozoon; species Eudiplozoon nipponicum. Next base: position 9,792 of record JAQBSW010000354.1, read on the forward strand.
TGTAGATACTGGTAGAAATAAGATTTATTAATAAATGTTATTCCATGGAATAAAGGTTGTGTTCTCATATATATATATATATATATATATATATATATATATATATATATATATATATATATATATATATATATTGTAGTTACTGTTTATCCAAATATAGCAGCTTTGATTTAATAATTGTCATCATCGACTGTACAATCAATGTTTGCTTAATGCTATATTCGAAAAGCTTTTGCGGGTATTCCGTCTTACAGCACTATACCTAGTTTGTCCTTCAGGAATAGCCATCTATATATAATGTGTGAATACATATCATTTGGTTTGATTTAACATTTTATTGGTTTGTACATTCAACGCAAAAGAAAACGTACATAAAATGAACTTTAAATATACTGAACAGCTAAATTGACCTTTTATCTGCGAAATTGTGTGAACAGTGCTTACAGTTTATTTATTTATTTTACTTCCATTATGCCATATTCTCAGATATAGGCATTAAATACATAACGTTTTATTCTGAATTTAAGCTTAAAGATTTTGAAAATTATTTGATTAGTAGATATATAAGCTTCATTGTAGGAAATTAGTTAATATATATCTGTTAAATTATCCCACTTCAACAGAGTATTAGTTGTGGCGCGTCAAACAGATGCGTTTGAAAAGTTACACTTACTCAACGATTGATATCGGTCTCTTATCATAAGTAAATGAATAATAATGCCACCAGAAAATCCTGATGCTACACGGCTGAATAAACTAGGTGTCTAAAATGACCCGCTCAGTGACGAAAAAAAGCAACTTGATGTCTTCTGAAGGCGTTATATTGAATGTTTTTGTTGGAAGTAACGGAAGTCACTTGTTCCTAAGTTCCCGGAAGACAGTGTGTGTTGACCATTTTTAGAACCGATTTGAAAATACAAATTATTTTATTACAATAGTTCCGATATTTTTCGTGATAGGCTACCAGTGCAGCAAGCTATTTCCAACCGGTTGCCACCACGGGAATTTCTATCGCTTAATCTCATTTAGTCCTACATGTCTGTTTGTCATTTATTAACCTGTACAGATGAAAATCATTTGTAATATTGTGTATTTTTTTTCTTTTCAATGCCGCGTTTTGCGTATGCGGGTAATAGCTGTACACGGGCAGTTACACAAAGATCCGATTTTTCACAATTTCCAATTTTGTTTTGTCTTTGATCGGGTTGACTTGTTCTTCGTTCAACTGGAAATGCGGTTCTATCACAACTTTGTTTACTGGCGACATTTCGGTGCCTACTTTCCAGCACCATCCTCAGGCAACACAGTACAACAATAGCAGATTTAAGCAAATGTGGAAACCTCGTTCCAAAACCATTCTATTTATATATATTTGACTCAACACTAGTTTTAATCATAGAATTTGTCTCAGTAACTAAACTCAATATATAACCATTTATAATTAGCAGACCAACCATTACCTCCCGCATACGCAAAACGCGGCATTGAAAAGATTAAAGCCGACACACCGCAAAATATTAAATTAAAAAAATATTGTGTATTTGGTGTTGCGCACCTCGTGACAAATTAATTCAAATATTGCCAGACGAATAAATAAAAGTCAGCATGAATGGAAGATATAATCTCATGTGCACATTCGTTTCGTGCTTACTGGCTTCATCAGTAGGAGCTGGTATTACGCCTTATACCACTATATATTTGGGTTAGGAATGTGGGAGAATTGAACAGATTTTACCGTCCAGAATGAAAAACCTTTTTAAAAAAAGCCCATTTAAGGAGGACCCTATTTCCTGCACAGCGATACGGCATTAACAAACACACACACACACACACATTTAATGCAGCGCAACTACGCGTGTTATTTAAAATAACGCATTTGAACATCCTATCAATTAAGAAGAAGCAACAAATAATGCCAATTGCAAACAGTGTTTATCAATTTTCAAGCGTAAGTTGCTGATCGACTTGAGTAGGTTTATCGACCAGGCCGTTAATTGACAGACTAAAAGAGCGTTGCAACTTAAGTGAATTTCTCAAATCAAAGTTGGATACATGTCTGTAACTGAGCAAAATATCGTTTAAATCCAGCACGTATGTTCTGCAGATGTGATCTTTAGGACAGTTACTAATTGTAAAAACAACAAAAAGTTAGCAATGTATAAAAACGGCAGTCTGATTTATACAAGCAGTAAAAGCGCTTTCGGGTTTCGGCAAGGGGGCTAAGTGGTTAGAGCCCTGTTCGCGGCGAATTCTGGACAGTACGTGAAGAGTTCCCAAGAAGTTCGAAAACGTTATACTGGATGGCTTGCCTTTTCTACATCATAAAATGTTTAGTTTATACTGAAAATTGTAAGTAAATAATGTGACTGGTGTTTATATCCTGATGAAAACCTTGACATAAATAACTGTTATCACCACTCGCGACACCAATGGTCATTCGATTATAACTTGAGCGGTTTGAACGAATTTTCACATGTGAATGGTTCGCTTGTTTTGGAGTTTTATCAATTACTTTGTAATGAGGCTATTTAGAGTGTATTTGATTTATTGGTCGTTTCATCCTATAGGATGTGGCCAACCTTAATTACGTCATTTCATACGGTGAGAATGTTGAGAAATAGTTTAACGCATATGAAGGACAAATAACTATTCAACCACCCTAGTTTTCCTTAGATGTACATAGAAGTTACGACCATATACATATACGTGACACGCACCAATCTAGTTAAAGGTCAGTTACTTGTACAAAAGATAGGGATAAATGAAATACCGCACTTGCTTCATTGACTTGTTTATAAGACTTGGGATGCACAGTGGACCGATGAAAGATACCGGTAATGGAAGCCGAAATATCTCCAATGAACAAAACAGCTGGAACTCAGCCTGTTTTAGTCACAGCAGGGATAAGGTAATTTTGAAACATTCAGTTTCGCAATTTTGTCATTCCACAAAACACTTGTTTTTGTTATTCCCCTTAAATCTGAAAAAAGCTTATTACTAACATATGCCTTGACTTCTGACATGATAAACTTTGAAGAAAGAAGTCTACAGGAATTTAAGCTCCAGTATAGATGTCAGACTGTAACGATGAGTCGGATAATAGGGAATTGAACGAGAAGAAAAGGTTCAACAGGCGTTGAACAATACAGGCGCATCTGTTCTAAGTGATCATTTCGATTTGAGCCCAAGATATTTAATTTAGAATCCGCATTAGTGTAGAAAATATTAATTATGCAAAAATAAAACAATTTAACAAAATATCGTAGATATATACACGCTGTAAAGAGAGCACGCATAAAATTCTGAACTACTATTTAGAAAGACAAGACATTTTCGAAAGTCAAATATTCCACAATTATTAAATTATTCCGTAGCGTTTAATGAAAAGATTGAAAACAAACGTGGATTGTAATTTTTATCAAATATGTAAATTGTGGGTTGTCATAAATACAAAAGTGCTTGTTCGTCATAAATTTTACCGTATACCTAATTAAAAATGCTTCAGCACAGAAAGAATCTCGCAATTTCAATTGGACAAGTGTGCTAAATATTTGCACTTTGAATGGTGGTAAATGTGAATAATTGACAACCTGATGGTCAAATAATCAAATTATATATAAGAATAGAATTATTAAACACTCGCTTATTGCACGGGCGTTGATAGCAATTCTTTACATAAAGTTTGTGTGCCTTAGATAAACACCAATCCCATTGCATCTGACCGTTGCGAATCATAGTAAAAACTCTAACGCGTTTCGACTTTCCATAACTATCAGCAGAGCACGACGGGAAACCGACTCATGAGAATGACCTCGTAATGCTCACATAAGCTACAGATAATAAAATTTGCGGCTCCCACACCTAGTAGCCCAGCATACATTACACTTGACTGAAAATATCGGCTGAAAAAATCTTATACAGTCACAAACTTAACGTTTTTGCAGCTTTCGCCACACGCATACAAGTTGCACAATTCAAAACAATCAGTGATTGCACGAGAGGTGATTACAATTCTAAAGCTCAAGTTTGTTTATAAATTGTGCAGCCGACATTTCCAGTCAAGTAAAATGCATGAAAGGCTAATATAGCTAAGATCCGCATATCGGATCTTCCTTATGAACTGCTGTTTTTTCTGCGTTAATGAATTTACCGTCGTGCTCTGATGATGAGCACAGAACGTCGGAACCAGTTAGTAAGTGACTCATGCTAGTTTTGCTGTGGTCTACGCCTAACCTGACGCAGTGAGGTTGGTGTTTATCTTAAGCTAACAAACTTAATTAAAAGAATAAGTAGACCTTTACTAAACATTTACAGCATTAAGTTAACAACACGAATAACGTTTGGAAATGAAGTGGCATTGCGGCCTCATAGCACGACTAGACATATGACAAGCGCCACACCTAATTATGGGAAATTAAATAAAGGTCATATAAGCGTTTAATAAAGAAAAGACTGTTTATGGTCTCAGGTTCACTTCTCAATTCATGGTGAACTAACAAAAGAAAAAAAAATTCATTTTTAACTTTAAATAATCAAAACCACCAACAACGTTTTCTGAAACTTCCATTTTATATGCAGAAGTAAGATGATGTGGCACGGAATTTAAGCAGCAATTGAAATTTGATTAGTAGAGACATGCTTTCCACAACATTCTGTCTTTTTATATTCATTTCTTCATACATCCTACGGAAGTGCTGATAAAGTACCATTTCGAATAGCTCGCAGCAACCAAAGATTCTCAAATCATATCAACCTAACTTAATGCTTAACTTAGAAATCGCCGCTATCCAGCAGCCAGAGTTAAATTCGGTTGTGTATGATTGCTTTGAATACAATCACCAAATAGAGGTAAATTTGACAAATTCGCAGATTTAACTTATATTTTACACCAAAAGCCCCGTGGATCGTCTGTGCAATCTCTGCCATAGACAATAACCTAACTTTTCAACCAGTTTTGTAACGATGCCCGGAAGAGGACTCGCTTCGAATCGTTCATAGTCCGCTGATGTCTTTTTCGCCGAGAATGTTGCCTCAGCGTACATTTCTTCTAGGCACACCGTAGTGTTGGCAGCACCATTCCCATGAGAAGCGTTGTTACTGGTGGAGATGGTGCTGCCAATGGCGCAAGTTGCAGGCATACAGGTCACAGATATGCCAGCTTTTTCTTCCCCTCCAGACATGGTAGTACTACCGCTTTGTCGCCGCAACAAAAGTGCGTCATATTCCTCAACAGGAATTGGTCGGATATTCGTGAGCAAATCTGAAGTTTCATATCTTCGATCAACCTGTGTGTCCCGTTTAACCGAATCCTCATTGAACTGCTAATTAATTACCAAAAGGAATCAAACGTAAAAGTAAGAGAAGAAGCACTGTTTATTTTGTGCATACTGATTGGAAAACAAAATTTAATTGACATCTACTTTATGCTTCTGCAATATAAAATGACTTCATTCTCAGTTTAACACGATTATCTGTGCCCACAAACGACAAAAACACACAAAACTGAAAAATAATAAATATTGAAAATGGAACATTGGAAAAATTTAACGCAATCTACATCAATAATTACTGCTATTGAGTATTAGGTGATTATCTCTCCGCCACAAACATTATCTGAAGAAATTAATGCTCTTAAACAAACATTGGTTGCGCGGGCGGAGATAACATTCACTATAATCAAGGTTGCGGTCTTGATATAAACACCTGACCCATTAATTACTTACATATGTCAGTATAAACTAAGAATTGCATAGTGTAGAAAAGGCAATTCATCCAGTAGACCGGTTTCGTCCTTATTGGGAACTCCACGCACTAGTCAGAATTTGCCGCGGACAAGGCTCGAACCTGGGCACGTCTGCTTCGAAATCTGGTGCTCTAACCACTGAGCCACCAGTACGTGATGAGTCCCCAATAAGGACGAAGCCGGTCTACTGGATGAATTTCCTTTTCTACAATATACAATACTTAGTTCATACTGACAAATTGTAAGCACATAATGGGTCGGGTGTTTATATCAAGTTCGCAACCTTGATTATAATAAATGTTATCACCGCCCCCGCAACCAATTTTAGTTTAATTATATAGATGCTCAATTTCAATACCACTTCCCCATCAAGTGTGGTGTCTGTCCAGTAAAGGCAGATTATGGACTGTTAGTTTGAACTTTGGGTCTAAATGGATGCCATATGAGCTCCAGCTAAAAGAGAAAAAAACTAACCGAATTACATTAGTTAGTATATAATTGAACATTGTGTGTAGAGTGTTGCAGGGTGGCTCAGTGGCTAGAGAACCAGATTCCGAAGCAGACGTGCCTGGGTTCGAGCCCTGTCCGCAGCAAACTCTGGCTTTTACATGATGAGTTCCGAATAAGGACGAAACCGGTCTATTGGATGGATTAATGCTCTTGACTGTCTAAATAATCAACAGACAGATAATGTTTGTGGCGGAGAACTAATATATATGCAATTATGTATTAGGTGTTGTGCGCCTAGTAACAAATAAGTTCAAATATGACCAGAAGGATAAATCAAAGACAGCATGAACGGTAAGTATAATCTAGTGCACATTCGTTTCGTGTTTTCTGGCGACTCATCAGTAGAATCCGGTATTACGCCATTTACCCACTATATATTTTGGTGAGGAAGGTGGGAATATAGAACGGTACAATCTCATAGACGAATTTGTAAACCTGCAGAAGTGGAGCTAACATCATATAAAGTCTTCGACAATGCGACTTCAAAGCCAAATCAATATATATAATATATACCAAGTCTGAAAAGGATAACAGTACCCGATACCAACATTATGATTGCATAGTCGGTACATGGTCGAACACAATGGATTTCGATGTATGCTAAAGTTCACCAAAATTGAGAATTAAAACTATTTATGAATGCCTTTTACTCCAGAAAATCCATAAACTCTGGCTTTGATCGATGTCAGTGCACATGAGATTCTACCTTTCGTTCATGTTGCCCTTGCTTTGTCCTTCTGGTCATATTTGAAAGAATTTGTTACTAGGTGCGCATCATCTAGTAAACAATTGCATAATCAAAATACAACGGAATTAAATACAAATTGAATGTCTGAAATGGCATTCCTGGTAAATATCCTTTATACCTGTGTTTAATTTATATTAAATAGTGTGTTATTGTATAGCAGATTGCCTCACTGAGAGTCAACCAAGGTAGTAACCACGCATTTGAATCGAGTTCAGGATATGAAAAGCAATGTACTGCACTTTTTTGTGAACACACAGAAGAAGTAGCAACTAGATGTATTATTGAAATCAAGTGAGTAGTTACTGCCATATTGTCAAAATGTCATCAGTGAATTCTGTGTAAAATTTGCACGTTTTCCGATGATACTTTGATAAAGCCATGCAAATTCTATTCATGGAAATTTTTCGGACGAAGCTCTATTTTATTGTAATATTTAGGCTTATTGTAGCGAGCCATTATAATAGCTTAAATAGATTATGCTGGGCGGCACAGTTGCAACTCGCTCTACTATCCTATTCGTACAGTGTCCAAAGTTCTTTCAGTCCTGAGGAAGGCGTATGCAAAGCTGAGCCGAAATATTAGAACACAAGACAGTTTTTGAGCATAATAAATTGCAAGGTAACCCCATAGCTTCAAGAAAACAATAGTTCGTCTCTGTAACCTTGTAATAACTCGTGCTGAGTGGAACTTTTAGAAATACAAACCAATATTATCTAAAGGTTTTGTCTAAAATTGAGAAATGTTCTCGATAAATTTTGACCACTGTATATATAAAAAGTTATCATTTTAGACTACAGCACGGTGAAACATTCCATTCTAAAGAATGGGATTCATTATTTATTTAATTTATCCCTTACTGATTGGACAGGTGTGGATGAATTTATGTAAGTCCAGTTTGTGCATTTGGAATAACCACCAATTCTATACTTGATCAGTTGCACAATGCACTAAAGCTGCCATCAGTAATATGGACTAATGAATTTCGACCTTTCCAGACGCGTCAGAGCACGACGGATAAAGCGTGTGTGCACATTCACACGACGTATACACACAAACATGGTTGAATTAAATTTAACCGACCTCTTCGCTAGGCTGCAGAAACAGATTCAGCGGAGCGTCCAGCAACGGGGTAGACACGGCGAAAGACAAACTCGACGAAGATGCACTTTTCAGCATCATTTGGCGTGTTTGTAAACAAAACGTTTTTGGAGAATTTCTACCGTCAATCAGTTGACAATTATCATGCAATTTGTCTGCCGATAGAATGTGGCTCGCACATTGACTAGGTAACACATTGAAAGGTGACGCTACCTAAACATTTTTACACCGTTTGATTAAAGATAAAAACATTAATATAGATTAACAAAACGTATAGATGAAATTCACTAAGGTTTATCGCAAAAATATGCATATGAGCATTTAAATTATGCTTTGCAAACTCGCTACAAAAAAGATTTATAGTGTAGAAATATGGTTTGTGGTTATATATATATTCTTATAATCAGGTAAACACAAATAACAAAGTGGATAAAGTGATGTCTGAGATCTTGTCATTATTGTTTTGATAGCTTGAGAATTAACCATTTGTGCGCATTGTTCACTGTTACATATACAAGTGCTATTTTTCCCAGTATAGTTGATCGTTTCACCTCGTTGCGCAAAGTTGTCGTTTTCGCGTGGTAACAACGCCAGTGTTGATTGCAGTGTTAAACGCTCACATTGTTTGGAGACTTCTGTCATCGTATGCGCCTCTGTTATTTACACTTCAGTTTGTTGCCAATCCGATTGTACGTTTGTTGATTCTAGTCGAGGGCCTGTTTGTTCTTGACTGGATACTAGTAGATTGTTGTTGAATTTTGTTATTCTTGGCCAGTCGATAAGAATATCATGTTGATGAAACTTTTGAATATTAAGGTCAGGTGCTTGTTGTTTTATGTAAAGACTACATAAAGCAAAATCAGAAAAATTATTATTTATCTATGAAGCCCTTTACATAAAACAACAAGCACCTGACCTTAATATTCAAAAGTTTCATCAACATGATATTCTTATCGACTGGCCAAGAATAACAAAATTCAACAACAATCTACTAGTATCCAGCCAAGAACAAACAGGCCCTCGACTAGAATCAACAAACATACAATCGGATTGGCAACAAACTGAAGTGGAAATAACAGAGGCGCATACGATGACAGAAGTCTCCAAACAATGTGAGCGTTTAACACTGCAATCCACACTGGCGTTGTTACCACGTGAAAACGACAACTTTGCGCAACGAGGTGAAACGATCAACTATACTGGGAAAAATAGCACTTGTATATGTAACAGTGAACAATGCGCACAAATGGTTAATTCTCAAGCTATCAAAACAATAATGACCAGATCTCAGACATCACTTTGCAATACTGCGAGAATGACCTTTACATGCAAACACGCATACACACAAACACAAACGCATACACACTCACCAACTAGCCAAAACAAGAAACAGCAGTAAAAACGAGTCAGATTTGTTACCACTAGCATAATCAATTGAAAACCCAAAATGTATAAATATGTATGATTGTATAAGAGATGATTAGTATTCACGAAATAAATGGCCTTTATCCACTTTGTTATTTGTGTTTTCCTAAATATAAGAATACTGTTAAATTAAAAAGGTATGGACATTATAAATATATATATATATATATATATATATATATATATATATATATATATATACCTACTGAACAGAACTATGGTCGTGAATTGATTGATTTCGTTATTTCATGCTAATTATATGTTATAACAACAAACTATATATATATATATATATATATATATATATATATATATATATATATATATATATATATAAGTTTTGTTGTTATAATATATAATTAGCATGAAATAACAAAATCAATCAATTCACCAGACCATAGTTCTGTTCAGTAAGGATTAATTTTTTGTTAGTAGCCAGACAATGGATGGCCATTCAAACGTCTGCGATGTAAGAGCCAATGAAATGAAAAATACTTACATCTCTTTCGATGAACATTTTCGTGATTTTTTGCATAAGTTCAATTGAATTGAAAACATGATGATTACTTCGACTTACGCCCGAACAAGTCCTGGCCACCATCGAGTCGCGGAAGAGGAACGAAACCCTAGTTTAGTAATGGATATCATTTGCCAACCAATGCCATGTTTAAAGTATAAATCATAAATTTATATAACTAAAGACTATCAAAGTTGTATAATTATATACCTCATACCTAACCGTCCAATGATAGATCGTGCAAGCTAGTGGGAAACTTTATATTAAACACATTTTTAACCAGATCGCACAAACTTGATGAGGCTCATTCCAGTGAAACCTGGTTAATGTAAAATTTCACATCAAGGGCGGCCAGTTGCATAACTAATTTGGTGGCATGCACAGTGGTGCGTTTAATATTGACATTATTGGTCGCATTATTTGGACTCCTCGATCTATTACATCTTTAATAATTTTTAGTTTACCTTAAAACATAGCTTGAGTCATTCAAACTGGTTTACTCAAAAGATGCACGACAGAGTATGTGTCACCATGTTTTTCCTTGGTGTGCTTTTCCATTCTTTAATGAACCACAAAAATTTTTGTTTCTACAGTAGCTGAATCGTCATTCTGTCACATGTATATTTTGAATTTCAACTATTCTGATATCTACCTTTCATAGCAACACTGTAAGCAACAAGTACAACACCTGAACATATATCGGATGCCACTATTAGTATGGATTTATTCATTAGAATTTATTTGAGACATTTAATGTGTCTCTTGATATGCAGCTGATTTCCTTTACAACTCTGACCATATTTATCTAAAACATTTACTATTGCTGATTTTAGGCCTTGTTGGGCGAACTTATTCTCTTAATTAAAAATAAAAAAATGATCGATCGGCGCCTGGTTGTCTGTAGTGCCTTGTTCAAAAAGAGAATTCTTGATGACATCTTTATTCCTAGAAAATGTGATTTTGCCTGGGGGTTCAACAACGCTACTTCTGCCTATTTAAAAATAATTGCATCTGGATTACCTGGGACATTGAATGAATCGCAAATTTGTCTAGACCTATAAGTAAGTCTTTGAGTACTTCATTTCTGCAAATTTCTACAAACTACAGCTAAGTTGAAACTTGATTACTTTGAATGTGTCCTTTTTTAATTGATCACTTTCAGTAGCATTCATAAACAAACTTGTATTTTATTGTTATTCGGCATCTAATTACTCCGGCATTATTTGAAAAAACACTTAGTTACCTCGATTGATTTTAAATAGGATTTGTAGGACAAATTTAGTTCGAACGAAACTGACAGAAATATAGTAGTTCAATTCCTGATACGTGATAAGTTAAATGCGTAATATAATATCAGTAATATCCATTTGCACGTACAATTCACAGTTCGGTCCAAAACAGAAAATAAAGTTTTGGCGAAGATATATTTTGGTTTGTATTGTGGAATCCACGTAGTTTGTAAGAGCCTTTCTTTTCAAAATATGATAAACGTAGATGTGTAGGAATTTTTTTTGTATAAAATGTATAAAGGCAATAAGTTCAACGATTCGGATTCATCTGAAGTCATGAAAAACGGATAAAAGGACCCAAGTCTCTTATTATATGTAAAATTAATCCTTATAATAAATATAAATATAATTTGCGTTCCTGTCGCATCATGTGGAATGCAGCTGGATTTGTTCGCAGTTATAGAAAAGTGTAATCATCAACTATGGTATTTATAAACATACGCAACCTACCATAAAGCTATGAGAAAAACGAACTTATCACAATAAAAATGTAAGCCTAATTATTAGAACATAGACGGTTTAAGCAGCTGGCACGTTGATATAAACGCAGTTGGATTTTTTCACTTATGTTGAAAATGCAAAAACGAAACCTATCATCAGGCAAAGAGGCAAACGTGCAACACCATATTTAAAATTCTTTAAAGTTTTCGAGCTTGAAGTAAACACCAATCTCATTATATTTAACCAGTCGTCGAAAAACATAACAAAACTACCGCCAGTCGCACGCACTGACGCGTTTCGACCTTCCATGACCATCATCAGACCTCGACAGCCAACTGACTAGCGTTGATCAAACCGCATTGTGTATATATGGAAAGCAAAACTAGATATGCGGCTCTCACCTCTAGTAGTCTCGCATATATTGCACTCGACTGTAAATGTCGGCTACACAATTTCTATGCAGTCACGAACATTAACTGTTTGCAGCTTTCGTCACACATAAAAATAGACAATACAATTAAACAATAATTGACTGCGAGGGTGGTCGTAACATTTCTTTAAATCAAGTTTGCGAGCTTGAAGTAAACACCAATCCCATTGTATTTAACCAGTCGTCGAACAACAACAAAACTACCGCCAGTCGCACGCACTGACGCGTTTCGACCTTCCATGATCATCATCAGAGTACGACAGCAAACTGACTAGCGAGGATCAAACCGCATTGTGTATAAATGGAAAGCAAAATTGTTGCCACCACCCGCACAATCAATTAATGTTTAATTATATTGCCTATTTATATGTGTGTGGCGAGAGCTGCAAGCATTTAATATTCGTGACTACATTAAAATTGTGCAGCCGAAATTTCCAGTTAAGTACAATATATGCAAGACTACTAGAGGTGAGAGTCGCATATCTAATTTTGCTTTCCATATATACACAATATGGTTTGATCCTTGCTAGTCAATTTGTCGTCGTATTCTGATGATGATCATGGAAGGTCGAAACTCGTCAGTGCGTGCGGCAGGCGGTAGTTATGCCACGTTGTTCGACCACTGGTTAAATACAATGGAATTGGTGTTTACTTCAAGCTCGCAAACATGATTTAATGAATTGTTATCTCCACTTGCGCAATCAATTATTGTTTAATTGTAATATCCTATTTAAAAGTATGCATAAATGTACAAAATATATACCATTTGTCGATTTGAATGCAGCTGAAATAATCAAATCGAATAGAATGGGGCGAATAACATCTATGATAAATATGAAGATATGCAAATTACCATTAGGCAGAGACCAACCATCTTATCAAAATTGGGATTTATGCCTAATTATTAAAATATGTAAGGTTTAAACTGTTGCTGATCCAAAAGTAATGCAGCTCGATTAATCCAAACTCCTAGAATAGAGCGAGTAACAACTATGCTGAAAATGAATGTACGCAACCTATCCTTTAGCCGAAGAGGCAAACGTTCAAAACCATATTTAAAAGTAGACCTTATTATAAAAAAATGTACCGTTTAAGCTGCCGGCGTGCCAATGTAAATGCGACTGAAATAATCAAAACATATGGAATAGAGCGAATAAAAACTATGCTCAGAATGCAGTTGCGCAACCTACCAATAGGCCAACTTCAAAGTTCTGATTAAAACTTAATAGTAGGCCAAATTATGGAAATATATACCATTTAAACTGCCGGGATGTCAATATGAATGCGGCTGGATCTATCAAAACTTATAGAATAGAGTGAGTATCACCTCTGCTAAGAATGCACATAAAAGCCTACCACTACGACAAGATGCAAACGTGCATAACACCATTTAAATGTAGGCCTGACGTATTAACCCAGCTACCAAGTTATGTAAACCTGTCAACTAAGTCCAAATCATTGCTTTGCAGCCGCAGAGTAGATGTGAGTGATGGGTAATCCTGTAGAAGTATCACAAATTTACATGGCGCGAATTTAATACCGATAGACGGAACAACGACCGCTTTCTACTTAGTGTGTTCAGAGCAGAACCGCGATCGTCGAATAATAGTAAAATATCGCCTGTATGATCAGTCGACTAATCTACCGCCGAGGCAAACTCCGACACGTGCAACATATTGTTTATAACAGAATCGAGTACAAAATCAATAAAAAATGAAGAAAGTGGACAAAATTGACGAACACCAATGTTAGTAGTAAAGTTGTGATTTAATTAGTTGCAAAGCTTAAAGCGGCCGGAAGTGTTTGGGTTGAAAGCGAGTACTATATTTACACATTAAGTGGTCATACCATTTTTAGACACAATATCGAATAGACCATTGCGATCCACCGAGTCTATGCATTCTAGAAGTCTAGAAAGACGGTGGTACACATTTCGCTGCTCAAGAAATTACTTCACGGCAAGAATATAATCTGTACAAATTTCTCGGATCTGTTGCGCGAATAAGTTGAAATAAACATCAACTACTACCTAATGCGAACGCTTCTTTCATCTCTTCGGACTTTTTTGTCCAAAAAAATCCAGATCGACTTTTGGACTGTGATCGAGTTGGCGTCTCACAACTCAACGAGTATTATTATAAGGCAAGCAAGCAGGAATTTTTTGTATAGTCTCGAGAATATTCATAGATATTGCAGATACACAATGACTATTTTTAGGGAAACCTACAGTGCAACATACAGCATCATCAGTACTGTGCCTATTGGATCTTATCTTCGACCAAAATAAGTTAGAATATTCATCTTTAAGGCCAGTTAAATTTGATCTTAGAATACCCTCATATTTTTATTGGAAAGACGGCTGTTCGAGTTTTCTTAAATCCGTTTGATTATTGTTCTTATTTATTTTTTCGTAAAATTTGAGTGCAAATCTACAACGAATAAGTGCATCGTCCGAGTCGATATACGTATTCAAAAACGAAAGACAGTCCTGGATGCAACGACGGATGCAACTAATTTCTACATGATCAATTTGAGTCCAAAATTGTCGGGGGACTGGAGGATGCTATGTGGGGCAACGCCTTACACGCCTGAAGTTTATGTTAATTAAATATATTTTATGCTCCGCGCAGCTATCCAACAGTCAATCAATATCAAAGTATATTTGCAACATAGATGAAATTCTGCGTTGTTTAAGTGCCCAACGTGAGTATTCTTGTCATCCATACTAAAGACTACCTGAACGTCTTGTTATATTTAGCAGAGCTTAGGTCGGAGTGAAGATTGTCCTTATTGCCGTATGTGCTGCTATAGATAGGAGCATATATAGATATAACGAAAAGGCAAGGTTGATTTGGTTTTATGGCAATGATTTTAGTAGACGTCTTCAAGTATGCCGCACAATGCCAGCTATTTACAGGGTTCCATTCAGTTAAACAAGCTTCAGCTCATGATCTACAAACAACACCAACGGACAATCGCCCGGCTTGAGAAAACGCCTTGGACCGAGAAGTACAAAGCCAATAAAGCGTAGATAAGGATGGTGCACTTAGTTCTGTAATGCTCGTAGGATCCTGTAATCCTGTTTCGGATAAACAACATATATACATTATTAATTTATGTTACGTACATGCGAGGGTTGACATTAAAAAGCTGAACTAGGTTTAATGTATGGTAGTTGACATGATTTAATGGTTATATGTGGACAGTAAAAAAACACTAGGTCACCCATTCCTAGTAATGATTTGTATTCGGAGTTTACCTTCTCCTAGACAGTCTGCCAACCAAGGCTGATGAGCACTATCTGCGCAGATGCCAATGACCAAAGTTTCCTTCGGCAGCCGAAACTTTCCCTTCACGTCTGTAACGCTTGCGCTCATTCCGTCACTACACATTTAACGAAAAAGGTTACTGCACAGTAAAAAAGGGTCGTCTTATCTGCTGAGCCACGCGGGGTGAATAAGCGAAATCGAGCTACTGCAGGCAACTTTATCTCCGATTGTGCCTCCTTTCCTTTCCCTTTCTCTTCTCAATCTACCAATAAAACTCTTTTAGATATTATGAATATGGTTGGTGTAGATCATAACATTGAGCCCAATACCAGATTGCCGAATATTGAAGATGGTTCTAGTAGACGATCATTCA
This sequence comes from Eudiplozoon nipponicum, assembly GCA_029291075.1. Lineage (NCBI taxonomy): Eukaryota > Metazoa > Platyhelminthes > Monogenea > Mazocraeidea > Diplozoidae > Eudiplozoon > Eudiplozoon nipponicum. Next base: position 25,635 of record JAQBSW010000354.1, read on the forward strand.
TTAAACCTAGGCTAGGTTTTAACGTAGGCGCATTTAATGCGCAAACATTAAAACAACTTGGATAGAAGGAATCTCTTGCTCGTTCGTTGGATAAATTAGAAATCGACATATGTTGCTTATCTGAAACCAAAATACAGGATCCTACGTGCATTACAGAACTGGTTGCACCATCCCTATCTACGCGTTATTGGCTTCGAACATCTGGTTCCACAGAGTTCTCTCAAGCCGGTAAATGGGGCGTTGTTATTGCCCTTAGCACACAAGCTAATTGAATGGATCCCTTTAAATAGTCGATTGTGTGCGGCACGTTTAAATACATCTACTAAAATCAAAGCAAAAAACCGTTATCATCGTTGCCTCTTCGTTGTATCTGCATATGCTCCTACCGATTGCAGCACAGACGAAAGCAAGGACGCTTTTTACTCCGAACTAAGCTCCTTACTAAGTAAAGCACGAAGTTCAGATATAGTCCTGGTTATGGGTGACATGAATGCTCAAGTTGGTCGCTTAAGCAACACAGAATTTCATTTAGGTGGAAGATACACTTTAAGCTCGACGCGCAACGATAATGGTGAACGGCTTTTGGATAGCTGCGCTGAACATAGACTATATTTAAGTAGTACAAACTTCAGACGTAGTGTTAGACGTTGCGCTACATGGCGTCCTCCAGCACCCGGACAACGGTGGACTCAAATAGATCATGTAGCAATTAGTTATAGACGGCGTGGTTGCATCCAGGATTGTCGTTCTTTTTGGAACACTTCAGTCGACTCGGACCATGCACTTATCCGTTGTAGATTTAAACTAAAATTAGCCGGGAAAATAATGAACAAACTCCAAATTGATTTATGCAAATTCTAACAATCTTCCTTGTGACAAAATTATGAATGTAGAAATAATCATTGGCTCTCTGTAAAATCTATGGAGATACTCGAAACAAGGCGCAAAATTTCGCCTGGCTCGACTCATAATAATACTCGTCGCAATAAAAGACGCCAACTTAAGCACAGTCTAAAAGTCAATCTCGAAAGCTTTTGGACCAAAAAGTTTGAAGAAATGGAAAAAGAGTTCGCGTCAGGTAATAGTCGCTGTTTGTTCCAACTTATTCGCGCAACAGGTCCGAGAAAATTAAAAGTTAGTGAAACTATAAATGATGGTAACAACTATTTAATAACCGATAAAATAAGTCGTCTTGATTGGTGGCTGAACACTTCAAAGATCAATTTTCTTGGTCACCCGCGCCAGTTCCGATTCCCGAAAGCATATCTGCATCGACAGTGTGGAATGTTAGTCTCGAAGAACCATCCGAGTTAGAAGTGCGCGATGCAATCCTATCTCTTAAACGCCGCAAAGCCGCAGGCCCCGATGATTTTCTTCCAGGTCTGTTTAAGGATAGTGGCGATATAATTTCACGAGCGTTGACCAAACTAGTTAATACTATATGGAATTAGTAAACCATAGCACTTGATTGGAATGAGTCGACCATCATTCCCATCTTCAAAAAAGCAATCGTAATTCGTGCGATAACCATCGTGGTATAAGTTTGACTCCAGTCGTATCTAGGTTATTTGCTTAGATTATAATACGTAGTATTAGCGCTTCACGTGAATCACATACAAGAAAAGAACATGATGGATACCACGCAAGACGAGATTTTATAGATAGTTTTTTTTAAAAGTTAAGGCAAGTTCTTGAACAGAGACATTTATAACACCATTCCACAATAGCCGTCTTTCTAGACTTCAAGGGTGCATTTGATTCGGTGGATCGCTATGTTTTATTCCATATTTTGTCGAAAAGCAGTGTGCCAACAAAATTTGTTAATATTATACGCGCTCTCTACACTAATACTTCTGGTCGCGTTAAGGTGTTCGTAGTGGTATACGTCAATGTGGTCCACTTTACCCCTTTTTGTTTAATTTTGTAATCGATGCTACTATGAGCAACACTATTCCACCCATTCAGGATGCAGTTTTTTAAGTTCTTCCGGGTGATAAAATAGTTCAACTTGACTACGCGGACTATATTGTACTATTATTCGACAATCGGGATGCTTCCCAGGCCACCTTGAATAGATTAACAGACGTTGTTCCGTCTTTCGGTACGAAATTCGCATCCTCTAAATGTAAGATACTGTTACAGGATCACCCACCATTCACTCCAACGTTGCGATTGCAGAATTACGATCTAGACATAATCGACAGGTTTACATATCTTGGGAGCTCTATCCATAACTTAGGCAATATGTCCGACGAGATGAGAATAAGAATCGCGAAATTAGGATAGTTTTCTCGAACCTTCGTCATTTATGAAGAAACGCAAATATTTCACTTTGCCTTAAAGGTTGTGTTTATAATGCATCTGTACGCGCAGTCTTACTATACGCTAGTGAAACTTGGCCTCATAGAGTCGATGATTTTAGATGCTTGCAGGCATTCGATCAGCGTTGTTTGAGAAGCATAGCAAATGTTGATTACCAGCAACGAATAGCTAACGTTGACATCGGTGGTTGTATTTTTGGATCTGCAAATAAGTGCTCCTCGTTAGAAAAACAAATAAGACTCCATCAACTTCGTTGGCTCAGTCACGTTTTGCATATGCCCTCATTTCGATTGCCCAGTAGAGCTCTGTTCTCTCATCCAGCACCAGATTGGCGTAAGAAACAATGTGGGCAGATTTTGACATGGCAGAAACAGTTGAAGTCACTTACATCCAAATTGTGTAGTATAGGTCCCACTCCTCTGCCAGGATGAGGTCCTCGTGCGGATCATATTTCTCGGTTAGAAACTCTTAGCGATATGGCACTGAATCGAGCTCAGTGGCGATCTTGTTGCAGATGTCTAGAAGAATCATCTTCGTAACTTTCTTTTCTTAGTAGCGCAAAGTTAGCCGCGAGGTTTGCTTTGTTTTTGACGTGATACAGTGAAAGCCTCAAGGAATCTGTCTTGCTGATGCTGCCATGCCTTGCCTTGCCCGAATGTTAACTTGGCCATAATGGTGTTGTGGAGAGGTTTAGTTTGCCTCACTTCTGTGAGTTATCCTGATATTTTACTCATAGTAACTAGGTATTCCTTCTCACTCTCTGCCTCTCTCTCTCTCGTAAATCTCACTAATAATTTGTCTAAAATATTATTTCTGTTTTCATTTATATATTTTTTCACTCCTTATGGTTATATGACAGTGAAACATTAGTCACTTTTGATTTTTGTATGGCTGGACATGATGATGATGATGATGATGATGATGATGAATTGACATGAACCATGTTCGATATTTGGCAATCCGACGATTTGGCTTTGTGATATGATCAACATCCACCATATTCATACCATCTAAAAGAGCGTTATTGTTAGACTAAGAAGAGAAAATAGAAGGAGAAGAAGGAGAATCGGAAATGAAATTGTCTGAAATAGCCCGATTTCGCTTATCCACCATGTACGACTCAGCACAATGGCCGATGCGGCGTAGATTCATTAGTCCGTATTGTTCATAAACATATGATGGCTGTAAGAGAACACTATCTCGCCAATTCATAATGGAGATGTTTTTATTCAAAATTTACCTTCTCTTACGTAGTATTCTAATTAAGGCTGATTAGCACTATGTAGTCAGGTGACAGTGACTAAAGTTCTCTAAGAAGCCGAAACCTGTCCTTCGCATCTGGCACGCCTGCTCTCTATCCGCCAATACCAATTTCACACAAAGCGTCATTGCGTAGTTAAACTAAACTCGAAGCCCTACATGAACCAAGATAGTTATTGTATTCCATTAGACTCGGCAAGTTTTATGTTATAATTACCGGACAGGTTAATTAGTGCCCACCAGTCGTCGGACCGGAAATTTCTATACATGCGGACCAAATATGAATCAATTTAAAGTTATCTACACTTATAGAAGAAAGCAAATACTAGCTTTGATAAATATGAAGATATACAACCTACCATTAGGTCAAGACGTCAAAGTCATAGACAAATTATAAACGTAGGTCTAATTATTCAAATATATCGTTTAATCGGTCGGCATGACATTAGGAATACAACTAGAATTATCCAAACACGACAAATCTTAAGAAACGCTACCTACTATTAGGCAAAGATAATCACGTCCTTAATGAATGTTAAATGTAAGCCCTATTATAAAAAATTAAACACGATCTAATCTCCTTTCTGTCAATAGAACTGTAGCTGGATTTATTCGCAGTTATGAAATTGAACCGATTCGTAAAATACATTAGAAAACGAGGAAAAGCAGCCTCGATTGTTAAACCTCGCTTATTGCAACAACGTGATAAATTAATTCTACTGAAAATTAATTGCAAGAATATAAATTGAAAAGTTAAATGCAAAGAATATAAGACTTAAAAGCATTAGGTTTGAACCTGGGGATTCGTGCTTCTACACCCAAGAGTCGTATTATTGTAGTGATTCTCCAAACCGTTCATGTTCTTTGGTCTAATAATGTTTTGCTCAAGATTTGCCATTCTTGACAGCTCGCGTGGTCTAGTAAAGCTGTGAGTTCCTTTGTTGTACGCAGACCGTCGGAGTATAGCAGACATTTGGAAGTTCTATTTTTAAATTTAAAAAAATAAAAAATATGCATAAAAATCCATTAGCTATTAATTTCAACAGTGTATACAAGAACAGCTATCTATAAGAAACAAAGGATGACACATTTGCATAGATAAATAAGAGTTATTCTCCAAATCCGAAGGATCCTACTGATCATCATCATCATCATGCCAAGCCATACAAAAAACCAAAAGTGACTAAGGTTACACTGCCATATAACCAGAAGAAACGAGAAAAGAAATATATAAATAACGACAAAAATAATAATTTAGACACAAATTGTTAATTAGATTTACGATATATATATATATATATATATATATATATATATATATATAGAGAGAGAGAGAGAGAGATAGAGAGAGAGAAGCTGGATCTAGTTACTATTGGTATATTTATGGAGATAACTCATAGAAGTGAGGCAAACTAAACATCAGAAATACAGCTTCCTTGAGGCTTTCACTGTATCACGTCATTTAAAGACCAAACCTCGCAGCCTACTAAGAAAAGAAAGTTACGAAGATGATTCTACTAGACATCTGCAACTAGATCGCCACTGAGCTCGATTCGATGCCAAGAACTATGATGCGCACGAGGACCCCATCCTGTAAGTGACTTTAACTGTTTCTGCCATGTCAAAACCTGCTCACCTTGTTTCTTACGCAAATCTGGTGCTGGAGGAGAGAACAGAGCTCTACTGGGCAAACGACATGAGGGCCTAGGCAAAATGTGACCAAGCCAACGAAGTTGGTGGAACCATATTTGTTTTTATAACGAGGAGCACTTGGTGGCAGATCCAAAATTACGTCTACGAATTTCCACGTTGTTTATTCGTTTTTGTAACAAACAAGTGCTATGCTTCTCAAACAACGATGGTCGAAAGCCTGTAAGTGTCTTAAATCACTAACTCTAAAATGCCAAGTTTCACTAGCGTATAGTAAAACTGTGCATAAAGACGCATTGTGAACACGACCTTTACGGCAGAATGAAATACTCGCGCTTCTACATAAATGGCGAAGGTTCGAGAAAGCTACTCTAGCTTTCGCGATTCTCATTCTTACCTCGTCTAAAATATTGCCTAAGTTATTGATAGAGCTCCCAAGATATGTAAACCTATCAACTATGTCAAGATCTTTATTCTGCAGTCGCAATGTTAGAGCGAGTGGTGGGTGATCCTGTAAAAGTATCTTACATTTAGAGGGTTCGAATTTCATACATCTGCTAATCTATTAAAGGTGGCCGGAGCAGCATCTCGATTATCGATTACATAGACCAGATCGACAAGTTTATCGCCCGGGAGAACTTAAACAAATGAATCCTGAATGTGTGGAAGAGTCTTGTTCATAATAGCATCGATTACAAAATTAAACAAAAAGGGGTAAAGCAGACAACATTGACGAACACCACTGCTGGTTGTAGACCTTACCGCGACCAGAAGTATTTTTGTAGAGAGCACGTATAATATTAACAAATTTTGTGGGCACACCGTTTTTCGACAAAATAGGGAATAAATCATTGCGATTAACCGAATCAAATGCACTCTTGAAGTCGAGAAAGACGGCTATTCTGGAACGGTGATATAAATGTCTCCGTTCAAGAACTTGCCTTAACGTAAAAATATTATCTATACAACATCGTACTTCGCGGAATCCGGTCTGTTCTTCTCTTGTATGTAATTCACGTGAAGCGCTAATACGACGTAGGATAATCTAAGCAAATAACCTAGATATAACTGGAGTCAAGCTTATACCACGATGGGTATCGCACGTATTACGATTGCTTTTTTGAAGATGGGAATGATGGTCGACTCATTCCAATGAAGTGGTAAGGTCTCCTCATTCCGTATAGTAACTTTACTTTACTTTACTTTACTGCGGCTGACTCCTTTTGGAGGATAAGCCGGCTCCAATTTCCATGGAGTTTCTTGGGAATTTGGTACAAGTGGTGTCCCCTCACCACTCGGATTCCATATAGTAAGAAAAGGTCTAGTCAACGCTCCAGAAATTATATCGCCACCATTATTAAATAATCCCGAAAGCAAATCATCTGGTCCTGCGCTTTGCGACGTTTAAGAGATGGGATTGCATCCCGTATTTCTGACTCTAATGGTTCTTTGAAACTAACATTCCATATTCTCGATACAGGCATACTTCGGGAATCGGAACTGACGCGGATGCCCAAGAAAATAGATTTTTGAAGAGTTCAACCCACCTAACAAAACGACTTATTTCATCGGTTATTAAATAGTTGTTAATATCATTTATAATTTCCATAACTTTTAATTTTCTCGGAACTGTTGCGCGAATAAGTTAGAACAAACAGCGACTATTACCTGACGTGAATGCTTCCTCCATTTCTTCAGCTTTTCTGATCCAAAGGGATTCGAGATCGAATTTTAGACTGCGCTTCTATTACGACGAGTATTATTACGAGTCGAGCCAGTTTGAATTTAGTGCCTTGTTTCGAGTATCTCCAATGATTCCACAGAGAGCCAATGATCATTTCTGCTGGGGCCTGCAATGCCACATACAGTAGTACTTGCACTGTGTATAGTGGAACTTATTTGGATCAAATTAAATTCGCATTTTCGCCATCAAGACCAGTTAGCTTTGATTTTAGAATATCTTCATATTTTATTATAATCAAGATTGCGGTCTTGATATAAACACTAAACACATTAATTACTTAAATATGTCAGTATAAACTAAAAATTGTATAGTGTAGAAAAGGAAATTCATCCAATAGACCAGTTTTGTCCTTATTGGGAACTCATCATGTACTGGCCAGAATTTGCCGCGGATAGGACTCAAACCTGGTCACGTCTGCTTCGGAAACTGGTGCTCTAACCACTGAGCCATCCTGCCTCACAAACTCGCGACCCCTGGCTCAGTGGTTAGAGCACAAGATTCCCAAGCAGACGTGCCCAGGTTCGAGTCCTGTCCGCGGCAAATTCTGGCCAGTACACGATGAGTTCCCAATAAGGACGAAACCGGTCTACTGGATGAATTGCCTTTTCTACACTATACAATTCTTAGTTTATACTATTGTATTGCGATGATTAGTATTCAGAAATAAATGGACTTTATCCACTTTGTTATTAATGTGTTCTTTCTTCCTAATTATAAATATATATATATATATATATATATATATAGGCCAGAAGTTAAAGGCGTTTCCGTTAATGTCACCGGAATAGCATACTCTAAGTTATTTATTTAAATTGTAAGAGACAGAAATTATGATTATAATGACACAAAAAGTGTGACAAAGTCTTTAAAATATAATGGGTACAGAACGAATAACTTTTTTGCATCATTTGAACTTTAAGATACTATAGGAATGTTTCGGAAAGCGGAAAAACTTAACCAACGATTTTGTTGTGCAGATTAAAGAAATAAAAATGTAAAAAAATAACAAAATTTAGTCAACTGTGTTTAATTCTAGACTATTTCGAAGATAATTGCACATACTACGCCTGTTCAGCACCAACAAACCTCAATTAAACAATAATTGATTGCAAGATTAGTGGTAACAATTCTTTAAAACAAGTTGGCGAGGCTGAAGTAAACACCAATCCCATTGAATTTAACCAGTCATCGAAACAACATAACCGACTGGCGGTAGTTTTGTTATTTCCTTCGACGACTGGTTAAATACAATGGGACTGGTGTTTACTTTAAGCTCGCGAATTTGATTTAACAAAACCTCAATTACTCGTGGATTTTATCAAATATTTGGTTAAACGCAAAACTACACACATCATGCACCGTCCTATTATTCCACATTCTTCGACCAAATATATAGTGGTTAAAGGGCGTAATACCGGCTCCTACTCATGAGTCACCAGTAAGCACGAAACGAATGTGCATGAGATTATACTTTCCGTTCATGCTGTCTTTGGTTTATCCTTCTGGTCACAAATGAACTAATTAGTTACTAGGTTCGCAACACCTAATTCATACTTGCATATATATTAGTTGCTCAACGTGGTACGACGGTGTCAACCATGTCTCGATGGCCGATCGTACATGGGCTAACGGGGCTATGGCGGTGGTGTCACCAGGGCGTGGTGGATTTCCGACCGGCAATCGGATCTCCTATAAAATACCACATGAGCCCGACGACGGCACCATGACTCGGCGTGTGTTCCCCGCCACAAAAGGGTTCAACAGCCACAGGATTACATGGACTCCTGGACAGTACCCCGTACTTCCGAATGGCGAATGAGCTCTCAACAGCCACCGGCAACCATGCAACTTACTGCTGCCTTGCAGACTGCGCTTGGATGTGCAAAGGCTAGAGGTGCGTCCTCGATCAAAAAGCCGAGTGGTGAGGGGACACCACTTGTACCAAATTCCCAAGAAACTCCATGAAATGTCATGGAGCCGGCTTATCCTCCAAAAGGAGTCAGCCGCAGTAAAGTAAAGTAAAGTAACAAACAGTATTTAACTGTTATATATTGAATTGAATGATGTCATGCTTACCGCGAAATGTGATAACTGATATCGATCAAGGCCAGAGTATATGGATTTACTGGAGGAACAGGTGTTCAGAAATTGTTGTAATTCTCAGTTTCTGTGAACTTTAGCATAAATTGATATCCATCAGGTTGGTATCATGTACCGACTCGGAAACCATAGTGTTAGTACCATGTACCTTTTCGGTACAATAATGTTGGTATCAGTTACTAACACAATAGCCATAGTGTTAGTATCCTTTACAGACTCGGTATATATATTATATAGTGTGAGTTAGCGTTGAAGTCGCATTGTCGTAGACTTTATATGATGTTAGCTTCACTATTGCAGGTTTACACATTCGTCTAGGAGATTGTACCGTCCTATTATTCCACATTCTTCGACCAAATATATAGTGGTTAAAGGGCGTAATACCGGCTCCTACTGATGAGTCGCCAGTAAGCACGAAACCAATGTGCATGAGATTATACTTTCCGTTCATGCTGCCTTTGATTTATCCTTCTGGTCACAACTGAACTAATTTGTTATTAGGTTCGCAGCACCTAATACATACATGCATAAATATTAGCTCTTCGCAACAAACAATATTTAAATGTAGACTAGATATTCGATAGCATATTGAGGGAAAGTGTATGGTAATAGAACAATGCGCCTACAAGTGAAACATTATGAATTGTATGAGTTTCTACTTTAGCAGCTTGAACACGCAAGTCAACTAATAACTAGTGAATAAGACTGTTATTCTAAACAAAGTAAAATAAAAAATACAATAATTAACTATCACTAGTTAAAGAGAGCTTCGATAAGTTATATAGTTCTGAAAATATATTAATCAATGTATTTTTTGTCTTAAACAATTCGCACCAGAAAATTAAAAGATAATTATGCATAGACTTTGCGTTAGGAATCAAAAGAATATTTTTAGGAAAACACATTTTTTGTGCAAGTAATTGTGAGTGCACAGAAATTCTTAAATCGACTTCTTTCAGACGAGTTTAGCCATTTAGTGTGACGCGAATTTTGCAAATCATTGTCATAAAAGCAAAGCATTTCAAGGCAATGAAGCAATCGTTGATAATTTGTTTTGCAGTAGTGGTACTGTTTCGAACGTGTTATTAGTAAATTAAATACTTTTATTGCTCAAGCGTTGCATATTTTGTACGATATAAGTGATAAATTGGAGGAAATTACCCTGCGGTCACAGAAATGTCAAGCCTGATGACCGATGGACCTTCGCCAATTGGATCAGCAGCGTTAACATAAACTTCGTGGGTACTAGAAGAATACACGTATTCAACACTTAAAAACAAGTTATCATGTTCCAACTCATATTTCCTATGGTTGTTATTACAGACCCTATCTAAATTAACTTCCTCCAGGAAACGACACGTGGAAAACATCGGCATAACACACGCCATCATTCGTATAGTGCACGCCGCACTGCATTGTTATTCCTCGAATGTTCCTGAAAATACCCATAACTTTTCGGCACTATCGAGGCCCAGGATACGGAAGACTGTAATCGCTTTGAAAGTCGTTGCCCTTGGTTGCTTAAATCTGGTATTGTGATCGGTTTACTGTGCATTATGAGATTTATGATGATGGTACTAGAAACGAAGTACCGAAACGTAACGTAGTCAAGATTAGATCTAACTTCATTTCCAGTGGTTAGTAGGAATGGTGATGACACCATGAAACCGAACTCAACGCGTGATTGGAAATGAGGATCAATCGGATCATTGCGGAAACGAGAGTGCAAATCGACCACCAACGAAATAAAATCGTTGATACGTTACATAGACTGTAGTCATCGTTTGTGTAATTATGTTACGTAATTTACGATCTGGCCCCAATAAAAAAACCATACAACTAATACTTAAGAGTTGCGTGTATGCAATACATAACAACTAGTTACATAACATTAAATATATCAATTTGAAACGTATTAAATTTCAAACGCGATAATAACTTTTGTGCTATGTTGTTCGACGACTGGTTAAATAAAAAATGTGATTGGTGTTTACTTCAAGCTCGCAAACTTGATTTAAAAATTTTTTACCACCACCTGCACAATCAATGATTCTCTAAGTGAATTATCGATAATTATTTACCAAACTAACTGAACCAATAATGTCAGTGTTCAGGTGACTCGTTCTTACAAGAGCTGCAGCATAAAATATTAACCCAGATTTAAGTGAAATATTCAACTCACACACATTCAAAGACTTCATTGATTTAATACAATGCTTTGAATACGCGTAGATGGCGGTAATTCTGATTTGTTATTATAATGGGAAAATGTGTGAGTTCTATTTGCCTCAAGTCCTAAAATGAGCTATAAACCGAATCTGATTAAACGTCTAACTGCTAGCTAATAAAATTGAAAGACACACAATCAACTCTGCTTAAAATCATACCCTAGGATAGATTTGCATGATGCTATAACGAAGTAAAAATAAAATGCATACCCGATATTCATTATTACGCTCCTTCCATGAGAGTAGTACAAATCCATCTGAATAATTGGCAGCCAGAAGCACCATCTGCACAAACCGCCACCCAGCACCACTTGAACGTGGTTCGTGTTCGCTTAACTGATGGCAATACTTTCCAAGTTGCTGTGGTGACACTGAACAGAAGGTAGATACAGGATCATGGAATGCAGAATGTGAAACAGACTCCGCATAAGAAAGCTGAGAATTACGAAAATGTGGATTTTGTTGTTGTTGTTGTTTTTTGTATTGTTGATAATGATGATGGTGAGAGATGGTGGAGAGATGCGAACATCTTGAATCAAGAGATTTATGTGATAAGCGACGATATGCATGATAATCATTATTCGAATTGCATAACTTGAATTCGTCCGATTCCGTGTGATCCTTTTGATACAAAGACGGATGCTGGTTCAGTTGACTGCAGTTTGATTCAAGCAATTTAATCTGCGAAATCCGGCCTATTACGTTTAGCATAAAAATGGCGCCGACGAGAAACATGATAAATATGTGACAAAAATTAACATTGCATCAAATACTGTGACGAAATTATAGACCATTGCACTTTATATGTTAACCTAACACCCATCAAGCTACGAAAGCCTTTGCTAAGAAGCCACTCAGTAATATAAACACGTTTGCTAGACTCCAATGTTTAAATTGCACCTGTAGTATGCTGAATATTTTACCCAGGCACTAATCTAAAGAAGGAACATTATAACAAGTGAAAAGGTTATTTTTCTCCCTCTAGTTAACTGACTGACAGCAGAAATCAAACATGATATTTTACAAATGGAAACAGCACAAAAATAATGTGGTATGATGCAAGCCTAATTTATACCATTTGGATAACCTACCGTGCAATCAATTACCAATAATTAACACAAAATTTTCGTTGCACTCCAGTTTAAGTTAAAAACAAAGTTCTTTCAAAATGATAGTGATGACAAAATGTAACAAACCTACCTATTTGATCTTCGGCTAGTTCACTTGTAAATTCTTCAACTTCAATACCCTGCTCAGGCTGCAAACTAACCAAACAATCCTCTTCTGGAAGATCATGCGTTTTCGTAGGCTTCTTCTCAGATAGTCTGCTACTGTTCATTCCCTTCATAACATCACCGTGTTCCTTGTCTGTATCCGAATTACGGCAAAGAATCTGCGTGCCCTTATTGAATCCGTCTTTAGCTGCGAAGACTGCGACGTCAGAATTGTCTAATTCATTACCAGAAAGAACTGCTCCATCATCAATTTCATCACCCAGCTCGTAACAAGCATTAATTTCATCCTCTACTGGCGAAAGTGTCGGGCTCAATTCGACCAAAGGTGGTACCGTGGAGCCATATGACGATGAATAGTACGTCGACAAAATATCTTCTTTGCCAGGACTAACAATGCCGTAACCGTCTCGCTTTGAGTTGTTAAAACTTATGGCACCCGATGTGGCTATCATGGTTGGTGCTTTTAAAGAAGCTTAGATCAGAAACGCAATCGATAACAAAATTAATTAACAAAAACCGTTTCATACAACCAGGCATATTTTTTTAGAGAAAACAGTAAAAAAGAAATATGATCTCGTAATGTAAATAGAAAATTGCATTCCTTGTTTACAATTGCATTGCAGATATTAAGCTAAGTCTACTTTCCGTACCATTCTGCATATATATATATATATATGAAAAAACCTGTAGGATATATATGTATTAATAGTCTTTCGCGGAATGGTGAAACTGGTAACGATATATATATATATATATATATATATATATATATATATATATATATATATATATATATAAGAACAAAACAACGTACTCTATGGAATAACATTTATTAATAAATCGTATTTCTACCAGTATCTACAGCCATGACTGGATTCGTTAGTATATTCGTTCATCCAATCCCAACTGTACATTTGTCGTAACCAATCCCCTCTTCGTTATGTCAGTCTTTGTTTTTCGCAATTTAGACCACTACTTTTGCGCAATTTAGACTACTCCTTTTGCGCAATTTAGACCACTCCTTTTGCGTAACGTCATTTAGTGTGTCATCGCTTTCATTGTAATTGCGTCCGTAATTGAAGGGTGTGTCGTATTTTGCGACACGTTGGCTACTTTTGAAGGCCTGTCAGTTATATCTTTGTTCCAGTCCAATTTAATTTCTTTTTGAATTATTTTCTGCAGAATAATAGCTGTAGATACTGATAGAAATAAGAATTACTAAATGTTATTTCATGGAGTACGTTGTTTTGTTTTTATAGGCAATACAATTTAAGAATAATTGATTGCACGTGTGGTGGTAACAATTCTCTAAATCAAGTTTGCGAGCTTGAAGTAAACACCAATCCGATTGTATTTAACCAGTCGTCGAACAACATAACAAAACTACCGCCAGCCGCAACGCACTGACGCGTTTCGACCTTCCATGATCATCATCAGAGTACGACGGCAAACTGACTATCGAGGATCAAACCGCATTGAATATATATGGAAATCAAATTTAGATATGCGGCTCTCACCTCTAGCAGTCTTGCATACATTGAACTTGACTGGAGATGTCGGCTGCACAATTTCTATGCAGTCACGAACATCAACTGTTTGCAGAAAAAATATTTTATATTTATGAAGTCCTTTATAAAAAACAACAAGCACCTGGCCTAAATATTAAAAAGTTTCATAAACCTGATATTCTAATCAACTGGCCACGAATAACAAAATTCAACAACAATTTACTAACACCCTTCGGCCAGACTCAACAAACAGTCGATCGTATTGGCAACAAACTGAAGAAGCAAATACATCTGCACATACGGCAATAGAAATTTCAAAACAATATGAGCATTCAACACTGCAGTCCGCAAACTCTGCGCTGTTATCAAGAGCAAAATAGAGGAAGCAAAAGACAACACTCGGGAAAGTACATCAAGAAAAACCTTTACATACAAACAGACACACACAGACACATACGTATACACACTTACTAATTAACCAAAGCAATAAATAGAAAACTGAGTCCGACTAGTGTCCATCCGCATAATCAAATCAAAACTCAGGATGTACTTAAATGATAGATTGTAAAATATAGTTTAGTAGTCTCGAAATAAATGGCCATTATCCCCTTTGTTATTAATGTGTTTTTTCTTCCTAATAAGTTATATATATATATATATATATATATATATATATATATATACATATATATATATATTTTATATATATATATATATGCCACAAAATTTATCCAGATAGAAATAACACCATCCACAAAACCAACAATTACTGATCATATAATACAAACAGGACACCAAGTTAACACGAATAATTTCTCTATTCTTTACACAGCGAGGCTCGAATAATTTTTAAAAATCTATCAGGCATGAATATTAATCAACAATAACCCTTGTAGACTGCTTAAGTAACCTCTGAAAGATTGCGTAGTGCGAAGTTCATATGTTGAATTTTAACTTTAATTACCGCGACATAGTAATATTACAGTTATAACACACATGTTCGATACTTTCTCTATCCCCTACAACACTCTACACACTAGATGAGATAATGTATACTGGTAAGTTGAGATAGCTGCAATTATACTGAGGCAAAGGTTGGTCTGTCATATTCAGTATGTTTTCATGTGCTCCATGCATATGCATATATAAAGTTTAGTTACTGATGCAAACGAGATGCGTACTTTGTAATGGGAATCAATCGGATCTTTGCGAAACTGATAATGCAAAATGAAAACCTGAGAACTCAAACCGTGGAGATTCAACATATGAAGCTGGAACGCCACAATCTTTCAAAGGATATTTATTAAATTCCCTCTCTAAATAGCGAAAGACAACATTTTTCACTTAGATACCGTTTGTTGAGGTGGGCTTATATATATGCATTTGTGTATTAGGTGTTGCGCACCTAGTAACAAATTACTTCAAATATAACCAGAAAGATAATCCAAATTCACCATGAACGGAAATGTGAACATTCGTTTCGTGCTTACTGGCGTCTCATTAGTAGAAGCCGGTATTACGCCGTATACCCACTATATGTATGGGTGAGGAATGTGGGAAATTAGCCGAAACAATATACTGTACGAATATGAAGACCTGCAGTGGTGGAGCAAACTTCCTATAAAGACTTCAATAATGCTACTTCAAAGCCAGCTCACTATAATATATATATATATATATATATATATATATATATATATATATATATATATATATATATACCGAGCCTGTAAAATGTACAATCACTACGGTTGCCGAGTCGGTACATGGTACCAACACAAAATTGAGAATTACAACTACACTTGAACATCTGTTACAACAGCAAATCCATATTCTCTGGCTTTGATCGATATCAATTATCACTTTTCGCGGTACGCATGATATCATTCCATTAAATTTATAACACTTTGATACTGTTAGTTTAGGAAAACTAATATATATTGGTACATGAAACTGTGTATTGGAAATTTTAAACCTAGGAAAATCTCATGAGCACTGGCATCGATTAAAGCCATTTTATATAAATTTGCAGGATTAACAGTTATTTAGAAGTAGTTTTATTTCTCAATTTTTGGTGATGTTTAGCATTTTTTAAAATACATTATGTTGGTATCAGGTACCGACTAAGCAACTATAATTTTGGCACCCTTTACAGACGCGTTATGTATATTATACATAGTGAATTGGCTTCGAAGTAGAACTGTCGAAGACTTTAGACGGGGTTGGCTTCAACACTGCAAGTTTACTCATGCGTATAAGAGATTGTACCGTCATATTTTCCCACCTTCCTCACCCAAATATATAGTGGATAAAGGGCGTAATACCGGCCGCTACTGATGAGTCGCCAATAATAACGAAACGAATGTGAAAATGAGATTATGCCTTTATTCATGCTGAATTTTGTTGATTTTTATGGTTATATATGAACTAATGTTCTACAAGGTGCGCAATACCCAATACGCAAATTACAACCATGTTAATCAACAGATAAATTAATTTCGATTAGCTACGCAAGTAAGGATGTTGATGTTGATTTACAAAATAATTGCAATAATTGAGTTTCGAATGAGATCGTGTGAAAAAGGGTAAAAAGGTAGTCACTGTAATGGTGAAAATGCCTAACGCGCAAATGGATATTTTCTTCCTAAATGCAAAAGATATAAATGATTCCTTACAAAATGATATAAAGGTTAAATGAAGTCCTATTAAATAAAAAACTAATTAATTCAAAGAATTGGTTAAGGAAGTGTAAGAAGTCAAACTAAAGCTGAAAGAATAAAGCCGAATATATTTTCCTTTCTTTCATAGTTTTAATAATTTGCTCTGAAATATTATTCATCCTTAATCATCCAATCATCTTTTCTTGCTTATGATCGATCCCTTGTTAAATAATGGGCCCAGTAGATTGACGAAATTAATCAGAGAATCAATGTAAATACTATTAATGATTAATTTTATGAATATATCAGGAGTTGAAAATTCGCTGGTTAAAATGAAGAAAGTAATAGGACTTGAAGAAAATTTTGTGAAATTCAAACCGAAATGTTAAAAATATAATTTTCATATCTAATTCAATTTAGCTGCAAACAGAAATAGAACAACCGCCTCCAAATCACCGTTGCAGAATATTAGTAATTGCAATATCAACAAAATATCATTACCAAGAATAGAATCCACATTAGCAAATAAGCAATTTTATCTTTAAAATCACCGATGTCAAGTAGAACAGTGCAGATTTTCCATTCGCGTATTTTAATCAACACAGTTGCACACGAACTGATTATATACATATTTCACAATCTAAATATTTAACAATAATAGTATGATGCTATCTGATTGAGAGAAGTAGTTTCGTTGTAAACATTATGCTGCTTTTTCAGTTTTCGTGTAATCTCGTGCAACTGCGCGTTTTTAATTCCAACTCTATTACGTATATTCTATTTCTGTCGGACCTTAGTGACTTAAGAAGAAATATTTAAACAAAACGAATAAATACGATTTACGGATGTCTGTTAAATGAACCAAAAACAACGCTAACTCGGAGATTTGTTAATGTTATCGTACAAATAAAATTTGTATTTGCAAAGACTCGACTGATGGTAATTGTCTTTGTAATAATTCTTCGCAGGTAGAAAAAATCCTGCTAGAATTGCAGTCTCTAAATGAATGGGATGTAAAAACAAGAAGATATCTTATATAGTCACTAGAGAAAGCATTATATTCAGATTAACACAATGCTATCATTTTAAACGCAATAGTAATACCTATTTATTTAGATCGCTCAAATTTTAGCATATATGCGTTGGAGCATAAGCTAGCAAGTAATTTTGAATATTTGGCTTAGATGATTATATTATTCCGTGTACGCGGTGTCATGGTTATATCATTATTTATAGATATCGACAGTGCTTTACCAGTAAGATCATCATATTACCATTCTCAACAATAAATCAGAAAACAAAAAATGAAAGTAATGATAATGACAATAATAACAGTTTAAATAAATTAAAAAAGAGTTATTTACTAATATGAGGATCTTGTTCAGATGTAGATATTTACTTAGGTAAGGCAGAAATGAGGTAACCTAGACCTCCACACAACACCACTATGGCCTATACAGCTTTAAGGCAAGGCGGCATCGGTAATACATCCTCCTTGCGGTTTTCACAGAGTCGCGTCAGAAGCACGATCGAACCGCGCAGTTAAATCTCTCAACTAGAAAATGAAAGTTAAGCGAAGTATTCTACTATAAATCTGCAACAAAGTCGCCACTAAATACTATTATGCACCAATGGAACTATCATGGTAAACGATTTGATTGTAGTTGACTTAAGCTGAATATGCTGTGTCAAAATATTTTCACTTTTCTCCTGACGCCAATATAGTGCTGGCTTAGAAAATAATGATTTACTAAACAAACTGCAGTCCTAGCTACAACTACGCCATTTATAAATAATTGCTACATGGTCTATTTGAGCCCACAGTTGTTCCGGAACTGAAAGGCACCATGTGGCGTAACACAAACACTACGCCTGTGCTGCAATCAGTGGGAGCATATGCAGACAAGGCAAAGTTGATTAAAGATTCAGATGTCTATTTTGTGTGGAAATCCTCAAGCGCTAAGCACAAATTCACCTATTTGCAGAGGTCTATTCAATTAAACACGTTTCAGCTCGGGGAATAATGACAAAAAACTTTCTATGATCAGGCTTGAGAAAAGTCCGTGGCACCAGAAGTTCGAACCCAAAAACGCGCATTTAAGGACGGTTCACCCATTTCTGTTATGCTCGTAGGATCCTGCATTCTGGCTTCAGGTCTGCAGCTTAAATAGATTTCTAATTTATCCATCGTACATTCGAGAGTTTCTTGTTGTCCAATTTGTTTTTAATGCTTGTTTAAAATGTGTAATGATGTGAAAACTTAACCTAGGTTTAATGAAGGATATTTTACTTAAAATATTTGTGATATTTGGCAATCCGATATTGGACTCAGTAATATGATCAATGCCCATAATATTCATAGCATCTAACTGGATGTCGTTGTTAGATTGAGAAGCGAAAAAAGAGGGAAAATGAGCAGACTCAGAGATGGAGGTGTCTTTAGTGGCCTGATTTCGTTTATCCACCCTGCACAACTCAGCAGATAATGCCCCCTATTTATCCTGCGCGACGACCCATTAGGTATAGATTCATTATAGTTAATGATTATATGACATAACTGAATTAAAAATTAAAATACATGCCGAATAACTAAAAACAGTTCTACGAAGAATCAAGTTCAAATAGCCACATGTTGAAGCATCATATGTGCTTTAGAAGGCCAAAAATGTTAAGCTCTTGCAGCACATTGAAGAGGCCGAACAAAAAAGACGCGAGTGAACTATTAACCTTTATTCTAGGCACATATAAAGAATTTCAAACTTCACAACTCGCAGTTACAGTCCAACTGGCAAAAGCAAAACGCACAACCAATGCGTTTTCAACACTTAAGAAGAAACTAACCAGTGACGGTTGATGAAAGACTGAAGGAACTCGAACAAGTTGCTGTCATAGTATTGGTATGATCGTCAGCATCCGATCGCCTGCCAGCCGGACTGCTGAACAGAAAAACAACAGTGTCAGACGAATAATTGCATCCACCAACTGCATCCTGGTTTTCTTGTGACAATGAAGTGTTGAGCTGAACTTGTTGGTAAAGTGTACTTTTAAATGGAGATGCTGCATTAACATTAGCAGTGTATACACCTTGTTCAAAAGCGCCAGAAATGGCCGTCAACGAACCAGAAAAGACAGAGTTTGGCGTCAATGAAGTATCGGCACTGAGTATTTTGTCAGCTTTCTGATTATTACTTATGATTGGACTATTGATCTGTGTACTACCCTGGGAAGAACTATTTGGCTGACGTTTACCAGACGTAGAAGGCGAGCAATTTTTAGGCGGTGTAACCTGAGTCACGTCAGCCCGCTGAGAGCTTACTGTAATTTGTGGAGACTCGGTATCAGAACCTTTAAAAGTGATGTTTATAGCTTCTGCAGCACTGCGAACATTGCGCAACCATGATGCTGCACTAAGGCCAACACCACGCACTGACGTTGTCTCTCCATCTCCATCATGTCGCAGATGACCAGAAGCACTAGACACTAGTATAAGCAAATAGAACAAATTGAAAATAGAAAGCGTCAACAAAATCTAAAATGGCAATATATTGTTTTGGCATGACAATTAAGTACTGGTTTCGATACACAATTAATCACATTCAGTACTGAGAAAAATTCTTTTTAGAACTACTGAAATCCATTACAAATCATTTTCACTTAATGAAATCCATTCTTTAAATCAAGTTTGCGAGCTTGAAGTAAACACCAATCCAATTGTATTTAACCAGTCGTCGAAAAACATAACAAAACTACCGCCAGCCGCAACGCAATGACGCGTTTCGACCTTCCATGATCATCAGCAGAGTACAACAGCAAACTGACTAGCGAGGATCAAACCGCATTGAATATATATGAAAATTAATTTTAGATATGCGGCTCTCACCTCTAGCAGTCTCGCATATATTGAACTTGACTGGAGATGTCGGCTGCACAATTTCTATGCAGTCACGAACATTAACTTTTTGCAGCTTTCGCCACATACATATATAGGCAATACAATATAACAATAATTGATTGCGCGGGTGGTGGTAACAATTCTTTCAATCAAGTTTGCAGGCTTGAAGTAAACACAAATCTCATTTTATTTAACCAGTCGTCCAACAACATAGCAAAACTATTGCCAGTCGCAACGCACTGACGCGTTTCGACTTTCCATGATCATCAACAGAGTACGACGGCAAATTGACTAGAAAGGATCAAACCGCCTTTCATATATATGGAAAGAAAAATTGGGCATGAGGCTCTCACCTCTAGTAGTAATGTTTAATTGTACTTAAATCCATTACAAATCATTTGCACTTAATGAACGTTTGGAGTGCAACTTGATTTCGGGTACTATTTTGTACTAAAACACAACCGTCGCATTTTCGCATTCTGATCACAACATGTTGAGGCACCTTAAGTAATTCCACTCATTACGTTAGCGACTTGCTATGCCAATGGTTCTAAACATTATCAATAAAATTGAAATGAATCAAAGCATAGATTTTAAGATAGGGAGACCCACCTTCCAGATTGTTTGCTGAGATCACTTGGGGCATTGGTGACGCCAGCATTTCGGCACTATTCATTGCTGTTATAGTAGCGATACTTAGATTAGTATCGGATGCCTTACTTTTAACCGGAATTTCTTTCCCTCGCATAGTGGAACTTGACAGCGTCACAGTCTCTGAGCTTTTCGTCGACTGCTGATTGGTTGAACTATCGTCAATGGAAGAAGCTTTCTCACATTGGGCAGAGCATTGAGCAGCAACAGGCGGTAGAGGATTTGCCTTCCAATAAAAACTGTTAAACATATGTGCAACGTCTCGAAGGAATTCGGCGCCCAGCTCTAACATACTCTCGAGGCGACTGTCCAATGCGAACAAATCCAGCTTACCCTCAGCTGAATCGAGTAGATGCTATTAGGTAGTCAAACAATTTATCAATTTAGAAAGCATAACAGTAAAACTGGCAGTTACGGTTTCAAATTAAGTAACCGAAAGACAAACAACCATTTTTAACAGTAATCTAATGCAAGCAATTTCCATATGCTTACAAATTCCTTACCTGAAATTCTTCATGAGACAGACCCGAATGTAGCAGGGGTTCGTCTGTGGGTCGTACACCTACGGCAGCAACTTCTTCGGAATTTATTGATTGATTAGAAATATCGGACGAAGTAGACGGGAGCTTAGTTCTTCTTAGACTTTGAGAACTGTTTGCTGGGTTCCTTAGATCGGCAGTTAACATTAGCGTGTTAGTTGAATCCAAACGCCCACAATGTCCTTCACTTTTAAACCCTGTTGACGCAGAAACCATAAGAAAAAGCATTTTTTGTACCACAAAATCATAATAATAATGACAGCAATAATAATGATAATTAATCCTTGAGCTGAATGCAATGAGACACCCTTCATAAGAATTATTGAAATACTATTCATTTTTTTGCTCAAAAATGGTGAATATAATATCTCAATAGCTGCATCGAGCGTACACCATAACGCACATAAATGCCACTGAACTGAAATGGCTGGTCCTCCTATGCTTTACTGCAACTGATCTGAGCGAAAGGTAAAGCCAGTTTCATAGGCAGAACTAAAACTATTCTTGGAAGTAATGTGCAAGTCACGATGTTTCTTTAATCACAAAATTAGTCCAGAAAGTTCACAATCAGGAAAATGAAAAAAGATTTGCATCGAGTTTGTAAAGCCACAAGGTAAGGTCAGTAAATGTACAAATTATTTTTGTTTGCCCAGTTCTGGACAACGTCTATTTATTGCAATCATCTCTAAATAAAGAAGCATACTCGCGCCCTTAGCCTTAATCAAAAATGAAAAGCGTTTTTGTTATACAGAAATGAAGAAGCAATGAGGCAGCAGAGAATGCGCTCCGCGTTAGTGTTCACATATATTGCGGCTATATTAGTTTTAATTACATCCACCACCAAACTTTAACTGACTAGCGTGGCAGAACAAACTCCTCTGAAATCTGGATCAAATGTTATCTACAGTTGAAATTGTACCTGCGGGAAATCGCATTTAGGCGGATTCAATAGAAGAAAGAAAAAATTGCGAAACCGGATGCTTCAAAATTACCTGATCTGTGTTGTGACAAGCACAGGCTGAGGTTTTAGCTGTTATTTTCGTTGGATATATTTCGGATTCCTTTCAAGGAATCCTTCGTCAGTTATCAGTGCATCAAAAATCTAATAAAGACGCTAATGAAGCAAGTGTAGTACTTCCTATAGCCATATCATTTACACTTCTGACTGACATTTCACTAATTGTGTTAGCGCATGCCCATGACTGCTATATAAGACCAACTGAGTAAAAATACGGTTATTTTGTGCTGTGGAAAATACGACAGGCCAGCAAAACACATTTCAATGTTGAATAAGGTTAGATGTGCGAGTAATTTCCGTTATTTTGAGACGATGCCAGAAGTTGCAAACAGAAACATTTCTTCGTGCACTGATATAACAATAATGTTTTCTAAGACTGTTAAAATGCTCCGTCTTGTTGAACTTTCTTCACTAATGTTTTGATGTATCTTTTACATGTACTCTCTTAATAGACCATTTTCCTATTTCAAAAAACTTAGTTTATTTAATCCAGTTTAATGTATAGTTTATTTTTATCATTCAACTTAGGCTATTTCTAAGATTCCTTTGCGGGAGACACAGTTTTTCGTTAGTGAACGTTGAAAAATATGTACTCAAATAGGAACATTAAAGAATATAGAGATTTGACTTTGATAATGCATACACCAATCGCGCAACAGATATATGTTTAATAGTTTAAATAATTTAAAGCAAAATTTAAGAGTAAACACCACACATTCATAAACAGGTGCTAGATGAAGTTCAAACTACTGACTATTTATAAACTACGGACTAAACAATGATCTAATAGATTGATCATCTTTAAAAAACAACATTAAAAGTCTAATGATAAATTATTCGGAATGATCAGTTGTACAAGTTTATACAGATTTTATTAAATACTTTAAAATTTAGAACTGTAGCATCGAATTTCCAAATGAAGGACGTTCCGATTTTTTTGATATTTTACCACTGCTATTACTACTTCTTAAACTTCTTCCACTACTACTACTACTACTAATTCTACTCCTACTACTACTACTACTCCTACTACTCCTACTACTACCACTGCAACTACTACTACTACTACTACTACTACTTCTACTAATATTACTACTACCACTGCTACTACTACTACTACTATTACTACTTCTACTAATATTACTACTACCACTGCTACTACTACTACTACTATTATTATTACTATTACTGCTACCACTGCTACTACTACTATTACTACTACTACTACTACTAATATTACTACTACTACTACTACTACTACTACTACTACTACTACTATTATTATTATTACTATCACTGATACTACTACAACTACTACTACTACTGCTACTGCTACTGGTACTGTTACTGCTGCAGCTACTACTACCACTCGTACTAGTAATACTACTACTACTACTACTACTACTACAACTACTACTACTACTACTACTACAACAACAACAACAACTACAACTACTACTACTACTACTACTACTACTACTACTACTACTACTACTAATAATAATAATAATAATAATAATAAAAATAAAAATAATACTCAAAATTAAACTATAATAACATGGTATTGCTTAAATTTGTATAAACATTGAAGCCAATTAAATGAAAGGAATGGGTCGCTCGTTAGCCTGTCCGGTATGAGCAACTGGAACAGCCCTTAGGTACAAGCAGTATAGCACAACGCGTCCTAAAAGCACACGAAATATCACATCAGAGGTAACATGCAGTTTTCAGCAAAGGCAAACGGTTACAAATGTGATAAATAGGCCATAGTTACGCTACGGCTAGAATTTTCAATTTATGAATTTAAGCCTAAGTTTTAGCGAATGCGTCAGTGTTATCGTCGGAGTAACGTGGATTTCTCATAATTAGGGATCGATCGAGTCATTTAGAACTTCAATGCAAGCCACAAAAAAATCAATTTGAAAAAAACACCAGTTTTATTCTAATGTTTCGTAAAAGAGCTTAGTCATTTCCTGCGGTTTATCAGGTGACTTTCAATTACTAAAATAATAACTTGAAGTCGCTTCTTCGTACAAAGGAAAGCAGTGTCATTCCCGTAAGAAGGAGGTTGCCTCGTCATACATCTACCTTCTTTTCTATTCAACAGCCTCGTTTACTTTCTATTTTCTTTATATTTTTTGTGGCCGCCACCCGATGCAGTGTACCAGATATTTTATAAAACAATAAAAATTTTAAATTGATTCACAATAAATTATATACTGAACAAAAGTTTGATCATGCACATGTATTGACTTTGAAACTCGTTTGGAAACAAAACAGATTTTCACATTAAGTGTTAATCACACATTTATCGTGACAACTACAATCAGCCCACACAAGGTCACCTTAGTGACCGTTAATATGGAGTGAAACATTAAAATGAATGGCCTAGAATAATGACCCCATTTACGAAAATGAAGACTATTCTTAATCTGACATTACGAACATCCATAAATATGCAAGTATGTATTAGGTTTTGCGAACCTAGTAACAAATTGTTTCAGTTGTGACCAGAAGGATAAACCAAAGGCAGCATGAACGGAAAGTATAATCTCATGCACATCTCGTTTCGGCTTACCGGCGACTCATCAGTAGGAGCCGGTATTACGCCTTAACCACTATATATTCGGTAGAAGTTAGCATTGAAGTCGCATTGTCGTTGACTTTAGATGATGTTAGTTTCACTATTACAGGTTTACACATTCGTCTAGGAGATTGTACCGTCCTATTATTCCACATTCTACTACCAAATATATAGTGGTTAAAGGGCGTAATACCGGCTCCTACTGATGAGTCGCCAGTAGCACGAAACGAATGTGCATGAGATTATACTTTCCGTTCATGCTGCCTTTGGTTTATCCTTCTGGTCACAACTGAACTAATTTGTTACTAGGTTCGCAAAACCTAGTACATACTTGCATATATATTAGTTCTTTGCAACAAACAGTATTTAACTGTAATATATTGAATTGAATGATGTCATGCTTACCGCGAAATGTGATAACTGATATCGATGAAGGCCAGAGTGTATGGCTTAACTGGAGTAACAGGTGTTCGGAAATTGTTGTAATTCTCAATTTGGGTGAACTTTAGCATAAATTTATATCCATCAGGTTGGTATCATGTACCGACTCGGAAACCATAGTGTTAGTATCCGGTACTCATCGATTTAAAAAAGGTATCAGTTACTAACACAATAGGCCATAGTGTTAGTATCCTTTACAGACTCGGTATATATATTATATAGTGTGAGTTAGCACTGAAGTCGCATTGTCGTTGACTTCAGATTATGTTAGCTTCACTATTACAGGTTTACACATTCGTCTAGGAGATTGTACTGTCCTACTATTCCACATTCTTCTACCAAATATATAGTGGTTAAAGGGCGTAATACCGGCTCCTACTGATGAGTCGCCAGTAAGCACGAAACGAATGTGCATGAGATTATCCTTTCCGTTCATGCTGCCTTTGGTTTATCCTTCTGGTCACAACTGAACTAATTTGTTACTAGGTTCGCAAAACCTAATACATACTTGCGTATATATTAGTTCTTCGCAACAAAACAGTATTTAACTGTAATATATTGAATTGAATGGTGTCATGCTTACCGCGAAATGTGATAACTGATATCGATGAAGGCCAGAGTGTATGGTTAACTGGAGTAACAGGTGTTCGGAAATTGTTGTAATTCTCAATTTGGGTGAACTTTAGCATAAATTTGTATCCATCAGGTTGGTATCATGTACCGACTCGGAAACCATAGTGTTAGTATCCGGTACTCATCGATTTTAAAAGGTATCAGTTACTAACACAATAACCATAGTCTTAGTATCCTTTACAGACTCGGTATATATATTATATAGTGTGAGTTAGCATTGAAGTCGTATTGTCTTTGACTTCAGATTATGTTAGCTTCACTATTACAGGTTTACACATTCGTCTAGGAGATTGTACTGTCCTATTATTCCACATTCTTCTACCAAATATATAGTGGTTAAAGGGCGTAATACCGGCTCCTACTGATGAGTCGCCAGTAAGCACGAAACGAATGCGCATGAGATTATACTTTCCGCTCATGCTG
Source organism: Eudiplozoon nipponicum (assembly GCA_029291075.1). Taxonomy (NCBI): domain Eukaryota; kingdom Metazoa; phylum Platyhelminthes; class Monogenea; order Mazocraeidea; family Diplozoidae; genus Eudiplozoon; species Eudiplozoon nipponicum. The sequence continues at coordinate 52,523 of JAQBSW010000354.1, forward strand.
CCTTTGGTTTATCCTTCTGGTCACAACTGAACTAATTTGTTACTAGGTTCGCAAACCCAATAATACATACTTGCTATATTAGTTCTTCGCAACAAACAGTATTTATCCATAAGTATGACTGTTAAACTAACAATTGTATTCTGTATATACAATTACACAAATCACCGCACTACATATCAAACAAAATTTTAACAATTTTATAATTTTACCTGATCTGCGTTTTGACTACCGCAGTTTATATTGTTCCAGTAGTTTTTATTTTTAACAAAATATTTCGGCTGCCTGTATCGGCAGACTTCTTCAGTTGGTCCATCCTCACTAGTTTAACAAATGAAATTAATGAAGCAAGCTTGCTTGGATGGACCAATTGAAGAAGACTGCCGAAAAAGGCAGCCGAAATATTTTGTTAAAGAAAAACACTACTGGAACAATATAAACTGCGTTAGTCAAAACACAGATCAGGTAATTTCAATTAATCCAGTTTCGCAAAATATACTTTTCATTCAATTTGATAATATATTTGTGGGCTTAATACCGTCTCTCCTGATCGTTATTTCGTAAGCAAGTAACTTACGCGGCAATGGACTTGTGAAGGGCTTTTTTAGTTAAAATTGATGTATTATTCTGATCCTATACGAAATTAAGTTTCATGTAAAATAAGCTCTTTAATCTTTTCGAAATTTCAATTGAGTAAAATTCTATGAATTCTGCTAACGATGTGAAGCAAAATAAAGTAATGCCACATGTTAATGCACAGATATCCCAAATATATTAATAATAATGTTGGTTGTTGATAGTCGTATGTTATCATAAAACTGCAGTCAATAGCTCATAATAACCCGTTACCGTATTGCTTGATATGCACTAAAATATGACGGATATCAGCGAAAAAATCGAAAGATTTTTATCAAATTCGTATGCTACTTATACGCGTAAGTAGAACTTTATAGAAATTTAAAAATAATAGCATTCTCAGAATACAACAATTTATGCGCGACAATCTATTTAACGAAGGTAATATCAGTTACTGAAATATATATACATATATTGAATAGAAGATTAAATAGCAGGTATTTGATAACTCATATGTTTTCCATACAAACTAAACATTGCACAAGGTAGCGAAGGAAATTCAGCAAGTAGGCCGGTTTCGTGTCTATAGTGAACTCGTCCTGTACTCACATGAATTTTACGCGGTGCGTGCTCGAATTGGAGCACATTTTCTTCCGCGTCGAGCACTCATATCACTGCAACATCTCTGCCGCACACTCCACGCAATTTTCAGGCTTTTTTAGACCTTCCTACCTTTTGGCATCTCTTCTAACTGGCCCCCCATATCAGAATTTATAGGATGACATAAAGCAACCAAAGTAGGTAATATTGAATTGCAGATTAATAAGCAGGATTTTAATAGTGTGTAGTTAATATAGAATAAACAATGCAAAAAAACAAAAAGGCAATTTGACAAGTAGACCTTTTTAGTCTTCATTTAGAAAGCGTGAAGTACTTGATAAAATTTACGGCGACGGGGTTCGAACTAGGGTACATTTATTTATGAGACCAGCACTCATGCCATTGCGCCATTCCTGGCGCACACTACATACAATTTCCTGTTATGTTAAAAACTTACAAAAAATTCAAAGTCTTGTCTATTAAATCCGACTCAATAACACATCCGTAGGTGGCTACGTTTCTGTTCTATAATGACATATCAGGAGAATCTACTTAGAGATTCAGGCCATAAGGGACACAAAAAAGTTTCGATTTGAAGGTAAGGTTAACCGAACAGCATAAATTGGTATATGACTCAAAATTGTGTAGTGTGCAGGGTGGGTGGCGCGGTGTTATAAATGTTCGAACTGAGAAGCAAATGTTCTCCTGTTCGAACCCTGATCGCAGAAAAGTTTGGCAAGTATCGGACGAGTTCCAAATATAGACGAAACCTGCCTCCCCAATGAATTTCCTTTACTACTTTGTACCATGTTTAGTTTATACTAACAATGTTTATATATTAAAAGATGCTTTTTTTGCTGAGTGCTGTCCTTCTTGTTGTGGATTTGACCGCATTTTTCTTGTGCGGGACAATTGATAGCACTCATAGGTCGGTAAAATCTTGAACTTTTTTCATTTTCAGATGATGTAATTTTTGGCCTCAATTGATTGGTTCTCACTTGTCCCTTCTTCTTTAAGCCTTCAATTAGCTGATTGTCTGAAAATGACGTTGAAACAAGATTTTCCATTGTTCTTTCACCAAATTTTCGAGACTTCATTGAATGAGGATACCACATTTGCCACAAGTTTTGTTTTATTCCTGTGAGTATTGTGTCTACCCTGAAGAGTGAGGACTGGAAATGAAGTCTCGAAAATTTGGTGAAAGAACAATGGAAAATCTTGTTCTCGTCATTCAGACAATCCGGCTATTGAAGGCTTAAGAGAAGAAGGGACAAGTGAGAACCCATCAATTGAGGCCCAAAAATACATCATCTGAAAATGAAAAAATATTAAAGATTTTACCGACCTATGAGTGCTATCAATTGTCCCGCACAAGAAAAATGTTTATATATTTTTAATTTTAATTGCGAAATAAGTCACGTGAACAGATAGTATAATCTCGTGCACATTTGTTTTGTGCTTGCTGGCTACTCAGCAATAGGAGCCGGTATTAAGCCCTATACCCACTATATATTTGGGTGAGGAATGTGGGACAATTGTAAGGTACATTTTTCTTTACTGAAATGTATACCGGCAGTAGTGGAGCTAACATCATATAAAGTCTTCGACAGAGTCTTTACAGACTCGATATATTTATTATACATGGGTGGTTGGATTGAAGTCGCACTGTCGAAAACTTAATATGAAATTAGTTTCACTAGTGCAGGTTTACACATTTCTATAGGAGACTATAGCGTCCTATTTTCCCACATTCCTTACCCAAATATATAGTGGTTAAAGAGCGAAATACCGGCTCCTACTGATGAGTCGCCAGTGAGCTCCCAACGAAGATGCACGCGATCATACTATCCGTTCACGCTGTCTTTGGTTTATACTTCTGGTCATATTTGAACTAATTTTTTACTAGGTGTGCAACACTTAATACACAATTGCATGTATATTAGTTCTCTGCCACAAACAGTACCTAAATAAATCACGTGTTGAATAATAAATTTATTTCAAAGCATGTGAATGCACGACAGAGTTAATTTATCTGTAATGTCTTGTAATTTAAATTTTAAATTTTTGGAAAGGAAGCCGGATTAATTTTGGTTAAAATCTTATATTGTAACAAAAAAAGGAAGCGGAAAGTGTCAATTCTCAAGCGCGAGAACACGTACACACACATACACACAAAACACAAACAATTCATCTATTCATTAAATTAAATTTTAAAACTGGATATAAAAACCCTACCCGTTGTATTTAACCAGTCACATAAAGCAAAACTACCGCATTCCTTTATCACACGAACCGGCACATTTTGAACATTCCATGATCATCATCAGAGCACGACGGCAAGCTGACTAGCATTGATCTAACCACAATGCAAATATGGAGAAAGCAAAATGAGACACGCGGCTTCGGTAAGGAGTAACGCCTTTTCGACTTTATTTGCTCTGAAGAAAACCTGGAAATCTGCCAGATTTTTAGTCTGATTCTTATTCTAAAAAAGTGTTCAGCTATTGACGAAAATTTCTAACTTTTTCAGGCTGAGGTTAGTCTACAATGCATCTTTGAACATAAACGTGGAAATATTGTCTTACGTGAAGTAGTGGGCAACAACTGGCGCAAATCGCCATGGAAAGCTATTTCAGATAAGCATAATTTTAAGACGTTCAACTTTTAATTTCAGTTCATGCAAAAATTATTTTTAAATGTCTTAATAACTGTCGTCAATAACAGAACAATAATGCACGTGTAATTTGAAACATTTTAAAGCTGTGCCCAACACTCATCTTGAATTAGTTTTCGTATCTAAACAATTAAAACCAGTTACCTTAATACAAGATCTAATTTAATGCAGTTTTTAAAGATAATTTACAGTTGATCATGTTTACAATTATATCGTTTCTTTAATAAAAATTAAAAGTTTTATTATTCATTGAATTAATCACTAATTTTGTGCTTTTAACCATCGTTGGAGTATTAAATACTTCAAAATGAGGTGATAATTTTTTTGATAAAATGTCGCATATCTCAAGTGCCGATACGTTAGGCTCATCAGATAGTTCAGTAAGTAATTATGTTGCACTTTCTGCAGAATTAAAGAATTTTTCGTGTCAGATGTCGCGTGTACTTAAATGATAAATCATTTTGCGCCGTGCTGTCTTGTCCGCATTTTTCTTGTGCGGGATAATTGATAGCACTCGTAGGTCGGTAAAATCTTGAATGTTGTACATTTTCAGGTGCTCTGATTATTGGCCTTGATTGATGGGCTTCCATCAATTAAGCCTTCCATCAGCTGATTGTTTGAAAATGACGTTGCAACAAGATTTCCACTCTTCTTTTTCCAAATTTTCGGGACTTTATTTCCAATCCCGTCTTCAGGATTGACACAATACGTACAGGAATAAAACACATTTGCCACAAGTTGGGTTTTATTCCTGTGCGTATTGTGTCAACCCTGAAGATGGAACTGGAAATAAAGTCCAAACGATTTGGAAAAAGAAGAGTTGAAAATTTGTTGCAACGTCATTTTCAGACAATCAGCTGATGGAAGACTTAAAAAAGAAGGGACAAGTGATAGTCCATCAATCAAGACGCGTGTACTGTTTAACCTCAGAGAAATAAATTAAAACCACGGTATGAAGGGTTCCGGCCTGCCTTCGCATCGCCTTCACCGTTCCTTGTCAGTTTTTGCAACGAACATCAGATCCCTTGTCATCATCAAACCACGTGTAGCATCACGGTCCTTCAACGCAATTTCGGCAACTTAATGCACAACGATTGGCCTCCAGAAAACCAGCCATTCTCCTAAAGTCAGATGGGTCCCCTGCGGTCAGCTTTTACAATTGGTCTATAAATAATTGTATACGCGGACACAGAATTAGAAATTGCTCGAGAACGTGTCAAGATGGTGCCGTGTGTGAGATTCCACGGTGGCCCACATGCAGTTTACCAAAAAAACAACGTTCAGGCTCGTACACAGAGACGAACAAAGAGAACCACATCGGCGCGTATTCCTTCAGCTAGTCAGCAAATCTCTTTGTTAAAAGTTGTTACCGATCCAGTGTCGCGGGTCGTTTTTAGTTGATACAGATGCTGCAATATCGTTAGTAAAGTCGAATTTCTCAGTAACATGCAGCACCGATGTATAGTTAAAGGTCGTCAACGGCCAGTATCACTAGGTCTAGGTTGTGTATTCTCGTGGACGTTTGTCGATGCGGAGGTGTCATATTGCATAGTAGGCCTAGATTGTTTGCTCATTATGGTCTGATAATTGACATAGGCATAATGGTAAATTAAGAGTAGTCTGCATTTTATTTAAATATGTCATTTTTAAAAACATCTTTTGTTTAGATTTTCACTTTTTATTTAACAATTTCTGACTATGGTGCGGTGATAAAGCTTTTTATGTTTTTTTGCGCGTTAAAGTGGCTTCTATATTTTGCATAAAAAGTAAAAATGAATGATAATATTTGATATATAATTTATCTTGAGAATGATCATGTTTTATTTTGGTGGAGCTCCTTTACATATAAACGTGAAAACAATGTGCTTTACAAAATTTAGCGGGAAATATATTTATATATATATAACCAATGAAGCTACTTACCAGAAGCTTCCGACTTTTGTGGCAAAACATCGGTTATTTTTCGATTATTTTGCATACGAACATTAATAGGTGTCTCCACGACACCACCAGAGTTCATAGTTTCCAGAAGTGAAATTTGGTTCTTTTGATCACATGGGCTCTCAATATCCATTGATGGAAGCGTAATATCAACAACAGGATGAATATATTTATCGGTTGAACCTTGCATCGACTCATCTTTCACCACCGAGTCGTCTTCCTTATCGTCAATTTCAGATAAGCAGACTTCTAGTGCATTATTACTTTCACAGTCAGGTTTAGAGTCATTTATTGCAGTAGCTACAACTTCTACGCCTCCTAGATAAGTGAGCAAACCTTTAAGTCGAGAGAATGGCGCAGGGAATCTGCGAGACGTTAATGATGCTGTATTTTCTGAAGTACCTGTTACTGATGTACCAACATTTGATATTGATGAAGACGAACTCGATGACGCGGACTGTCCTCCTATCGACACAGTTTCAGAATTAAAAGGTGCCGGAGAACATTTTAAAATAACACTTTTATTTGCATCCAACTGGCCGGAGGCCAGATCCCGTATAAAGCCTAATTGCTGGTCAGATACGCCTGCACCAGTAGAAGAATAATCGAAAATGTTTGGTTTCTGTGGGCTATCAATCGTCTTCTTTCCAGATGATCCAAGCAAACTGGATTTTGTGACAGCGGTCTTGTCAACTGACACCGAGGAAGGCCGAGGAAAACTTGGCAATATCAACTCTCCCGTAAGAACATTGAGTGGTGTTTCAGAGTAACTTGGCGATGTCGCATAATCAGAACTTAATGTGTGTGTTGACTGAAAACTAAAAAACACAAAAGATTAATACAAAATGCTGTTAAAAGCTATATTTGAGCTTTCGAGGTACAAATATACTAATAATTTTACAAATATAACCACATAAATTGATGATAGTACTATGCAAGAAAATTTGGGTTCGCATTTGTTGAGCGAATAAACTAGTTCAAAAATTTTTTATACAAAGCTAGCAAACACCAGGTTGCATGCACAAAGAGTTATAAAATGGCATCCACAAAGCAACTTTAGTCGGTCAACTCTCATGTTTCAGCAAAATACTGATTATGGGAAATCAGAATGGATATTTTGGATAATTAACCCAACTTGAAAAGCAGAATAGAAGAAACAAAAATCATTGTCGAGGTCTTTAACTTACGTCCCAAATTCGTTTCCATTTCGACCAATCGTTGTTAATGCATTATCTCCACTGAGCCCAGCAGACATTACGCCAAAAACACCAGGAGATTTCGGAAAATAGGCAGGATTAAATAGATTAAACCACAATTTGTCTTTATGGCATTCATTGAAAGCCTCACCCAACATACGTGCTATCCTATCTGTGAAGTGTGTCTGCGCTCTTACAGCAGCTTGAAAAGCTGTAGCCTGTTGTGAAGGCCAACCTCCGAGATGTGTGGTGTTCCATCGGAGAACTGCATTCGGTGACTCTGTTGGCTGTAGATCGTGTAGTACACTGCTAGGCCATCCAAGAAAGTGAACTGATGATTTCCCAATCGAATAAGCATCGACGGGCTCATATTTCTGACAAGTATCCTCTAAGAGCATATAGACGAAAGGAAAATAAGAATTAGTAATCGGTTTCTGTGTGAGCATAGCCAATATAAGATACCTACTGAATGGGAACTTAAATAATGTATATAACGAAATACATTTTAATTTAAAACACAACTTTATTTTAAAATAAGTTCCCTTAACTCCATTAAAAAGGACATTTTCTTTCACCAGTACTCAACTTGAGTTTAATATCTGGTACTTTTGATAGTAGATTCAGTAAAGCAAATGACATTGAGTAAAATTAAATTTATATATTACACAACAATAATCAAGAAGCGTGAAACGGAAACACAGAGGTACATATACAATAGAAATTTTTCTGTTTGCAGAGTACTTCCGAAATATACAATTACGTTTCATTTCTTTATTTAAAGATACACAAATCTGCCTGATTGCAAGCGTCATTTCTGTAGATAATACGTTCAGCTATTGCGAAAATAATCTTTACTCGGCTAACTGTTTTTAATCCAAAATGCTCCTCAATTCGATTCTTTATTAACCGGACGATCCTACCTACGTAGCGCAACGAGTAGTTGTTGCATGTGTATAGATAAAAGATATTGGCAAGCGTGTTTGCAGGCAGTTTATGCAAATTACATTTATGCCTAGCAGGCGCTTTGTTAAAAAGAACGTCAATATTATATTAGCAGAGAAGTGACTGCTTTGAATGGCACATCGAATTCTGGATTTCGAAACATCAGTCCAACACGATATAGCTTCCAGACAAAAAATTGAAATAGTAACTGGTTCATTACTAACAGACAGAAGTCATTTTTAAAATGTAAATTAACATGTTTATGTGTGGGTTTTCTTCTATCTAGTTGTTTCTAAATCATTTTCTGTTCGCTAAACTTTCGCAGTACCTCTCGCTAATAAAGCTTTCAACATCACTGGCTCATGATGCTGAAATTAATCCAAATGAACTTGCTTTATTATGTAAGAGAATTTCAATTGCCCTAAATATCAATCAATAATTGGAGGAGACGCAGAGCGTTAGACTGGGAATTTTTGCACTAGAAGTTAGACTGGATATGAATGCTCATACTATTATTCTAGAACATGCCATTCATTTCAAAATGTTCATTAACGATATTGGAGATAACTGACGATAGTTTTTCTATGTTGTCTAACAACTAGTTAAACATAATAGGATTGGTGTTTACTTCCAGCTCGCAAACTTGATTTAAAGAATTGTTAACACAGCCCGCGCAATCATACATTGTTTAATAGATACTGGTGTCGTTGATTTACATAAATGTATGGCATTATATTGACTTAGCGGTTGCGGTCTTCATGTTTCTAAATAGAATTTGTAAAATATGCTTTCAACTCACAATTATGCGGCACTGATTTCTCAGATTATTACGTCAGTGTAATGCTGTGTAGTTTTAGCAATAATAGTAGTATAATTAGCAATAATCACAATAGTATTATTAAAAGTATAATTACTAATAGGAATAGTCGCAGCAGTAAAGGTAATAAGAAAAGGATTAACAATAGGCTGGTTATATTTCAGGAAAGGTTGAAATGTAATTAATTTTTACCAGTAATAGCTTTTTGTGTCCAGAGACCAAATTAGTGCCTACACGAGAACCGAGTTCAAGAAAATTATTTTAATTGAAAATATCGATTTCAAAATATTGATTTATGCTCACCGCGTTTGGTAGTAACTGGCGCAAATATGCTGTCTAGTTCATCTGCTTTTAGTGGTGAATTAAGTGCTGTCAACCAGATATGATCAACTTTAAACCAAGTAGCTTTCCAATTCGAAGTTTTTGATGGCAATTCCAACTGCAGTGTAAGTTGACGTTTCGGCAGTGTCGTGTACAGCGGCAACTGCGGATTTGCGAACGGTGAACTGGGGCGAATCGCAGGCCAATCAACGGGTTGAGTCGGCTATATAGCATAATAGCACATAAAATTAAGCAAATTAATAATTTTGACGAAATTTCTTACCACGGTTGTTATACTACAAACGAAAATCAAGATGTATCCGGATGAAGAACCCCTACGCCACAGATATTTAGAAGTGACTTTCAGCGGACCCTAGCTATATGTAACGAGGACGTTATCATGAACTTCACTGTTACTGCAAATATAATATTATTCTACTTCTGAGAGCAAGTTATTAAAGTTCAGCTCATTAAACCAACGATAAACTCGCAATGAGCCACGGATGACGTTACCACTTTATTATCGGAATATAATTTTCATCATAAAACGCAGTGGACTTCTAGTTTCATTTTCTGATCCTCTAGTAACCATAAAGCTAGTAGAACTCATTGTTCAAGAGACTGGTCCTCATATATTTGTATATGCATGAAGACAACCAACAGAGTGTGACATATAAATAAATTCAAAGCTTAAGAACAGAACAACTCTTGGGTACATTCGTTCAAGCATTATTGATCCACAAAAATTTTTCGAAACCGTACAAACTAATCCAGTTTGTTGCCAGTTAAATTTAAATAGGGTGTCTTAGAATTAGTCAGCTTCATCAAAGAGTGGCTTGCAATACCAAGCGAGTGAAAATGTGAATCCCTGAAAGAAGGTAACGCTATGGTACGAATCTAAGACAAGAGACTCGACTCAATGGAAAAACTAAGCGGAAAAGCGACACAATTAAAAATGCAACCAAAAAATATCCCTAATTAATCTACAGTTAAGCGCAAGAAATTAAACAAGCGCAATTAGGCTAGCATCATTCTGAAATAAATTAATTAATTCACTGAACCCAAAATCGAATTTAGATTTCAATAAATTCAAGCTGCCCTTAAAACCGAGAAATAAAGGTAATAAAACTAACAAAATTTATAAATCATTATCAACATATATATATATTAATATGTAGAAGCTTAATACTAGAAAAGATAGCAAATGCAATTCATCAAGTAGACTGGTTTCGTCATTACGTGACACTGATCATTTTCATGCCAGAATTACGGCAACCTGATTCAAACCAAAACACATTTGTTTCAGTCTAACAACCCATCTACCTCACCAGCTTAGGCGCTCAATACATGCAGTTGTCGGTTTTATTCCAACTTGGAGGTTTACCATGTAGGGCTGACATGAGTAATAGATGAACCTGTTGTCTACCAAACCATTCAATTGTATTGTGACCCACATTTCTAGGTGTAAAACGCCATCTTTCCAATGTAGCATGAAGTCCAATTGATGCTGAATATACGTTCAAAATTAAAGCACCATGTCCGCTGGCTCTTAATACCTGCGATACACAATATAATGTCAATCTGTCGTTATAGTCGAAGTTTGGAAACCTAATTTATCGTGACATCAGCAGAAATTTCATTTCATACAGTACACCTTCACAAGCATTATGGCAATTAGAGTATTCTCGTCCCGAGAAGTTCTATTTTTATTTATTTTAAATATTTTTAGTCGGAGCTATTAACGATAATCAATGAAGATAAGGATAAAAGTAAATACAAAAGATTTAATTCACATAAACACTTATAATGTTTCGGAAATGTATGTTTAAGAGACAATAAATTCAGTACACAAGCAATGACCGAAGATCTTACAAAATGAACTTATAACTAATTTAGCGACAAAGTTAAGAAAATGTGCTCTACGCACAGAGCTGAGGAAGTGGTAAAGCATTTGAAGAAGATACTTCAGATGAATAACGTTCCTGATAAATGTATTACTGTTAACATTAGACCTCGATTGTTTCGATAAACTAAAAATTCCCTTAAGTAGAAAAATTAATAACAACCGAATGTGCTACGAGGTAAAGCAAGAGTACCGATGGCAGATCCGGATAATGCCTAACTATAACAGAATGGACAAGTACAAGGGCGAGCACGAAAAATCCACATGCACGCAATCCTCACACAGACCGTATGCTGAGCGAAGACAGGCCACAAGGAAGGTCTAGTCTTTTGAAGCAAGAAATACAATAAAAACCACAAGAAGGTTCTATTGCCGATCACGCCGTGTCTTGATTGTCGACTTGGTCTAGGTTGTTTTGCGTAGAATTCCAGGTGGCATAGTTCCTGCGTACCGTCAAGCTGGTTCTCTTAATATAGACTAGATCCAACCATTATCAAACTAATTTTCTTAACTAATGATTAATTTAGATTATTAGCTTCTTAAAAAAAGTATTTCCAAAATAATACTTATTATTATGACTAATAATATTATCATTGTTATTAATACCACTGTTACTATTACTATTATCAAAATCATTAAAATTACTAGTAGGATTATTATAATTATTAGTATCAGTAATATTAATTCTATTAATATTATTATTATTTTCATAATAATATTAATAATAATGTTATTATTACTGTACGTATTATTATTTTCATCAATAGTATTAGTAATAATTACTATAATCAAGGCTGTGATCTAGATATAAGCATCTGACCAATTAAGAATTGTATAGCGTAGAAGAAGCAATTCACCCAGTAGCCTGGTTTCCTTCTTATTTGGAACTCATCACGTACTGGCCAGAATTTGCCGCGGACCTGGCTCGAACCTGGGCTAGTCTGTTTCGGAATCTGGTGCTCTAACCACTGATCCACCTTGTCGCTCAGAGTTTCGAGTACCAGATTTCGAAGCAGACGTGCACAGGTTCGAACCATGCCCGCGGTAAATTCTGGCCAGTACGTGATGAGTTATCAATAAGGACGAAACCGGTCTACTGGATGAATTGCCTTTTCTGCGCTAAAAAAAAGTATTAGTTTATACTGACATATGTAAGTAATTAACGAGTCAGGTGCTCATTACAAGATCGCAACCTTGATTATGGTAATTGCTATCACGCCCGCGCAACCAATGTTCGTTTAATTATTATAAACAGTACTAATATTATTAAAAATTTAATTAACACTTTTTATATTATTGCGAATAATATTAATTATTACGACTAGTAATATTATTTATTATTATTAATAATACTATTACTATTAGCTTAACTAAAACTATTATTGTTATTTTTATTATTACTAATGCTATCACTGTTATTATTATCATTAATGCTATTAATATAAATATTAATAATACTACTATTAATATTATTTTTATTATTAGTATTATTGGTAATATTATTATTATCTATATTATATTATTTTTCAAATGGTTATGCACCGTTAAAGCAGCAGATTTTTAATAATCGCGTATTGTTGTTTTGGACTATTACGATTATTCCAGTATAAAATGATAAGTATCGTTAATATGAGGTAAACATAAAGTAAGATAGCGAATGCATACGCTGCGCAGCTTTACTCACGTACGAGACTGAACCAAATTCGCAAGGATGCGATTTCTAGCTGTGGCAATTCCTGTGCCTACTGTTGACAGCTAAAATGAGCAAAACTGCTGTAGTATACAAGTTGTATTTGGTATATTATTCCCTGTTTCATTTAAATAAACACCATAATTAATAGTTGCGTCTGTAATAAAACGGATCGTTGTTGGTTAGTTGGAATTTTATTTCGGAAATAATCCTCACGAAGAACCTATTGACAGAAAAACTGGCCAAAAGTGGGTTTCATCCCAATAGACGATTCAGGCTATGACTGAGGAGTTGCACAATAAAATTCCAATTCCTTTATATTATATAGACAATCTGATTCAATTTTCAGATAATACTAACACTAAACATTTTAGCAAACATTACCCAAATAAAGGCGAAAGTAGCTGATCTGCAAAAGTTCCGATAACATTATAGAAAGTGCATAATCGTTTAAATTTCCATGCAATGTATAAAGTCTATATCAATAATGAACTCATTCGTTAATGATAGATACGATAGCTTTAAGCGAATACTTTTATCTTACCGACGAATATTTTGTGAGCGAACTCAACCTTAGACGTGGAAAACGATGATAACTGTCTGTAACCAGGTAGAAGAATCTTAATCTTATCGTTTTGACCGGCTGAGTTAGCTTATTTGTATCTTTCTCTTGACGAGATGTGATTGCCTTTTGTTTTCGCGTAAATGGTCTATGCTTCATTGTCTGTTCATCCAACGATGACATTGAAAGCATGTTCCAATTAAGTGAAATTGATCTCGAAGAATTACAATTGTGCATAGCCGTTGTGATAGACTGTGGTGGGGTCAGCAGAATTCGTTTGACAATAGTACCTGAAGGCGAATCTAACAGATCGCCAGCTAGATTAAATTTGCTAAAACTTAGAGTTGCCGCAAGTTCCTTCTCGTCGTATGGAGCATACGCATCGAAGTTATTCCCATGATAGTATTCATCATCTGCATTGTCGTAAGACCCAGTCAGACCATTTTGCTGATCGTCAATATCCTCATTATCCTCATCATCACTATCCAGCAAAACAATGGACGTAATAGAGAAGTGGTTATTAAGCATTGTGCTGTTGACAGAACTAGAAGCAGTCTGCGCTGAGACAGATCCCCGACAATTTGGCAGTTGCTGGCGGGAATAAAGCGGTCTACCGAGGCTTATAGGTGAGTGTAGGCCATTGTCAGCAACACCGGAAGCCTGGTGGGTTGACAAGGAGCGTGAAGACAGGTCGTGGAAATAGGCCATTCCATTGGTTCTATTCTTGTTTGTGTCGGAAATCGGCCCAATTGATACACTTGCTGTGGCTGAAGTCTATTTTTCCAAAAATTGTTGAACAAATACAGACACTAAAAGTTAGGCAAAGCTCACGTGTGTGCTCTTGCACCAAGTGAAAAATGAAGCAGTAAAATAAGGCAAACGAAACAACTATTTATCGTCTTCAAGATATAAAATGAATGATTGTAGCATTTCAGGCACAAGTAAACTTATAATATTAAGCAACAACGAGGCAAAAAAAGATTCATAATTTAGTAATTATTTTTTTCCGTTTACCTGACGATCAGCGAAAGAAGCGTCTGTCCTGTTATCTCCATGCCCTGCGCGACGGTTAAGACCTGGAATAAACATTTCAGAAATAAATTAAACTAAAATGATGAGCGAAATAATAGCAGCGGCTTAAATTCACGAAACAGTACTTCAACAAAACAGTCATACAAGAAACTATTTTTGGCATATATTTCATTTATTTAGTTTAATAACCGGTAGCGCCAATTGTTCATCTATGCGAACACCGTCAATATTTTATCTTTATTTACATAAATTTTTTGGCAATGGAGATTGGCAAACGTTGGAAATTTAAAAAAAAATTAATGCTATCAATTTAAAATATAAGTTGCAAAAGTAACCAATTTAATTCAAAACAAACACTAGCAGATAATATTTAACTAATAATACTAATTCATTATGTGAATCTATGACACAAAGAAGTTAGCCGATTATTATAATCAAGGTTGCGATCTTGATATAAACACCTGACCCATTAATAACTTAGAAATGTCAGTATAAACTAAGAATTGTATAGTGTAGAAAAGGCAATTCATCCAGTAGACCGGTTTCGTCCTTATTGGGAACTCATCATGTACTGGCCAGAATTTGTCGCGAACAGGACTCGAACCTGGGCACGTCTGCTTCGGAATCTGGTGCTCTAACCACTGAGCCATCCTGCCGCTCCACCTAAAGGAAAAATTGACTAACCAAGTTACATTAGTTAGTATATAACTGAAAATTGTGTAGTGTAGTGTGCGGCAGGATAGCTCAGTGGTTAGAGCACCAGATTCCGAAGCAGACGTGCCCAGGTTCGTATCCTGTCCGCGGCAAATTCTGGCCAGTACTTGATGAGTTCCCAATAAGGACGAAACCGGTCTACTGGATGAATTGCCTTTTCTACACTATACAATTCTTAGTTTATACTGACATATGTAAGTAATTAATGGGTCAGGTGTTTATATCAAGACCGCAACCTTGATTATAATAATTGTTATCACCACCCGCGCAACCAATGTTCGTTTAATTATATAAATGTTCATTTCAATACCACTTCCCCATGTAATGTGGTGTCTGTTCAGTAATGACAGATTGGGCATGGTTAGTTGGAACTTTGGGTCTAAATGGATGCCATATGAGCTCCACCTAAAGGAAAAATTGACTAACCAAGTTACATTAGTTAGTATATAACTGAAAATTGTGTGTAGTGTAGTGTGCGGCAGGATAGCTCAGTGGTTAGAGCACCAGATTCCGAAGCAGACGTGCCCAGGTTCGTATCCTGTCCGCGGCAAATTCTGGCCAGTACTTGATGAGTTCCCAATAAGGACGAAACCGGTCTACTGGATGAATTGCCTTTTCTACACTATACAATTCCTAGTTTATACTGACATATGTAAGTAATTAATGGGTCAGGTGTTTATATCAAGACCGCAACCTTGATTATAATAATTGTTATCACCACCCGCGCAACCAATGTTCGTTTAATTATATAAGTTAGAGATTACTATGGGCGTAGGCATTCTCTGCTGTCTCATGGAAACAATTTGTCTCCAGTGCCAAATGATAAATTCTGATAGCAACAACGTTATTCTTCGCTCAACACATTCATTTTCTACATGGCAAATTGTCAAAAAACTACTTTAAGTGTTCGTCGAAGCTTCCTCGGATGGAGAATATACGCCACAGCAAATCAACTCTTTTTTGTACGAAGATTTATATATAAGTATGGTGATAATATTTTATAATAAATATGTTAAGGTGTAAACTAAATATTTTAAATTCATCATCATCATCGACATCAGTATATATATATATATATATATATATATATATATATATATATATATATATATATCACCATTAATATGCATTTCATATCAATTCTTTTTTGCGGAGAACATATATGCATGCAATTGTATATTAGGTATTACGCACCTAGTAACAAATTAGTTCACGTAGGACCAGAAAGATAAACCGGGTATAATCTTATGTGTACGGCGCTGTGTGCTGTGTACGAAAATCGAGATTCTGCACAGGCCACCTTTCGGTGTGAAATTAACAGCCACTAAATATCAAATACTACTCTAGAATTACCCATAATTCACTTCAATTCTACCTGCTTCAAGG
This sequence comes from Eudiplozoon nipponicum, assembly GCA_029291075.1. Lineage (NCBI taxonomy): Eukaryota > Metazoa > Platyhelminthes > Monogenea > Mazocraeidea > Diplozoidae > Eudiplozoon > Eudiplozoon nipponicum. The sequence goes on from JAQBSW010000354.1 coordinate 68,874, forward strand.
TAAGATCTGAAAATTGTTGACAGATTTAGACATTTTGATAGTTAAATCGATAACTCAGCTAATATGACACACAAAAATTAGCAGCAGCAGTAATAGTAATATTAGCATGTTTTCTTCTTCTCATGGTTATACGCCCGTGAAGCATCAGTTATTAATTGCAATTGTGCATTGGGTGTTTCACATACTATAACAAATTAGTTCAAATAAAACCAGAAAGATAAACCAAAGTCATCATGAACGAAGTGTAATGTCATGTGCAGATTGGTCTCATGCTTACTGACGACTCATCAGTAGGAGCCGATATTACGCCCTATACCCACTATATATTTTTTTCAAGAAATGCGTGACTGTTCAACAATGCAATCCCCTATAGGAATGTGTGAGCCTGCAGTATTGGAGCTAACGTCATATCAAGTCTTCGACAATGCGACTTGAAAGCTAACTCATTATTTATAATGCATACCAAGCCTGTAAGTGTATCAACACTATGGTTGCCAAGTCAGTGCATAGTACCGACACAATAGATTTCAAGATATGCTAAATTTCATCCAAATTGCGAATTAAAACTACTTATGAACATCAGTTGCTCCAACAAATCCATACACTCTGGCATGACCGATATCAGTTATCACATCTCGCGGTAATCATCACATCACTCAATGAAATATATAACAGTTAGAAGGTTTGTTGAGAAGAAGTAAAAGAAATGAAATTGCGTATTTGGTGTTAGTACCTAGTAACGAATTAGCTCAAATAAGATCAGAAGGACAAGCAAAATTCAACATAAACGTAAAGTATAATCCCATGTATGCATATGTTTCGTGGTTATAAGCGGTTCATCGGTCCTATTATCCCACATTCCTCACCCAAATATATAGTGGATAAAGGGCGTAATACCGGCTCCTACTGATGAGTCGCCAGTAAGCACGAAACGAATGTGCATGAGATTATACTTTCCGTTCATGCTGTCTTTGGTTTATCCTTCTGGTCAGAACTGAACTAATTTGTTACTAGGTTCGCAACACCTAATACATACTTGCATATATATTAGTTCTCCGCAACAAACAGTATTTAACTGTTATATATTGAATTGAATGATGTCATGCTTACCGCGAAATGTGATAACTGATATCGATCAAGGCCAGAGTGTATGGATTTACTGGAGTAACATGTGTTCAGAAATAGTTGTAATTCTCAATTTCGGTGAACTATAGCATACATTGATATCCATCATGTTGGTATCATGTACCGACTCGGCAACCATAGTGTTAGTACCATGTACCTTTTCGGTACTATAATGTTGGTATCGGTTACTGACACAATAGCCATAGTGTTAGTATCCTTTACAGACTCGGTATATATATTATATAGAGTGAGTTAGCGTTGAAGTCGCATTGTCGAGACTTTATATGATGTTAGCTTCACTACTGCAGGTTTACACATTCGTCTAGGAGATTGTACCGTCCTATTATCCCACATTCCTCACCCAAATATATAGTGGTTAAAGGGCGTAATACCGGCTCCTACTGATGAGTCGCCAGTAAGCACGAAACGAATGTGCATGAGATTATACTTTCCGTTCATGCTGTCTTTGGTTTATCCTTCTGGTCACAACTGAACTAATTTGTTACTAAGTTCGCAACACCTAATACATATATATATATATATATATATATATATATATATATATATATATATATATATTAGTTATCCGCAACAAACAGTATTTAATTGTGCATATTATTTCCGGTGCATTAGCTTGTATTGATTAGCTGATAACGGGTATTCTTCTGAAACTTGGACAATTCATATGTGTTTGCCCATTTACGCAATTATACACTTATTTTTGTGCCTCGCTGTTTGCCCTCTTGATTGCTACTTGGAGAAAAGACTGAAAAAACTTTATAACTTTAAAATGCAAGACTGAATCAAACAATCCAGGGTTCAAATTTCGTGAAATCAAGACATATCTTCATAGTTTAATTCTACATCGTTTGAAAAAATGTAATGGTGTCTGCCTTATGATATAAAATCGATGATGGTTAGTTGGATTTGTCAATCGGAAAAACTATTCAAGCGTAAGCACCTGAAAGAAAGACTGATTGACAAAAATAAATTAGAATATAACTGTAAATTACATGAGGTACACTTTATCGGTGGCGTATACGGACAACATAGGCATTATTCAGGTGTCAAACTTATAAAAAAGAACTTTGGATTAAGAAATGCCGGTAATTAGCAAGCGTTTTTAGTAGTATCACTCAAATTTGCTATATTATACCATTATTTGTGAGGAAATATAACTTTAAATCCGAACGACTGCTTATGCAGACACGAACCAAAATGTCACCATACAGAAATTTGGTTCCGAGGTGAGAAGTGAAGGTTCAATTAAAATGGACTATTGTAGAACCAGGCTACACTTTATTTAAAATTCAATTTGCAGAAATCCAGGTAGACGGACAACTAAGAAAACAAATAGAAAAGTGAACTCGATATTGTAGACTTCGACAAACTTGTCAGCAATGAAATCATGATTACCTTGTACTGGAAAGTGTCCCACAGCCAATCGCTGTTCAACAAGAGCCAGTCGTCTTGCATTTGTTTGAATATTCCGCAGATCCTGTATCACGAACAGCTGTTTCAGACCATCAATAAACAAGTCCTTCGAGTACATTGGCGGAGTATTTAGCAGCTAGTAGTTTAGAAAACACAATTTTTGTGGAAATAAATGATTAATCAATATAAATTCTTAGGCAGAACATGAGTACCTAAATGCATTGAATAAAACTGCAAACGACAATAAATTCAGTCATGAGTGTTATCCAGTACAACAAAACGCCTTCAGATTAGATGTGGAGCTCTATTCAATGAGTTCATGTAGTGTCGAAGGCATATATGTGACCAAACAGTTAAATTGTCAAACAGGTGGTACAATATTTTCCAGCATTAGAATATTGTGGTAACTGGCTAGAATTACGTAAAATGAATTTTAATTATCTAGATTTTCTTTAGCAAAAGATACAAAATCAAGTAAATTCTAACGATTAACTAATCAAACTATGCATTCAACGTTGCTGCATGGATTTGCGCAGTGCGGTCATCGCATTTCGAGTATCCACGGTTTTCTTCTGTGGGTAGCAGATTTTCACAATCAGTTTTGCAAAGATCCGATTGACCACCCATTTCCAAGTAAGCAACAGATTTGCATAAATCTGTTATTGCGAGCATCTTACTGTGTGAGTGATTAGAAGTCTGATGATGGTACTGGAAAAATCGTACCGAAAAGTCGAAGCTTAGACCGTACCTTATTTCCAGTGGTTAGTACGAATGATGTTGAAGCCTTCGGAGGGAGGGGAGGAATCAGCACCCAGATTACACAAAGACGAGCTCGATGCGTACTTGTAAATGAGGCTCAATCGGATCTCTGCCAAACTGATATTGCAAATCTACTACCCACGCAAGAAAACCGTGGATACTCTAAATATGCATTTACCTTTTTAAGTATTTTGTATACATTTGACACGGGATTAATAAAACACAAAGCTGCTATCACCAGAGAGTTTAACTTTGTGCAGCACTAGCTGACAGATTCGCATTGTAGTCTATCACTTTAAAAATGGAAAGCTCATTGTATTGATGATAATACAAGTCTTGTACATGTTCGAACATATCGAATCGTAAAAAGGCCGAAACCTGTTATTTTCCCGGCTAGTAAAACCAAAAATACGAAACGTTCTTTAAATTAAGTTTGCGAACTTGAAACAAACACCAATCAACTTTTATTTAATCAGCCTAACAACATAGCCAGTCAAATAATGTTTGTTGTGGAGAACTACTATATATGCAAGTACGTATTAGGTGTTGCGAACCTAGTAACAAATTAGTTCAGCTGTGAACAGAAAGATAAACCAAAGACAGCATGAACGGAAAGTATAATCTCATGCACATTCTTTCCGTGCTCACTGGCGACTCAGCAGTAGGAGCCGGTATTACGCCCTTTATCCACTATATATTTGGGTGAGGAATGTGGGATAATGGGACGGTACAATCTACTATACGATTGTGTAAACCTACAGTAGTGAAGCTAACATCATATAAAGTCTCGACAATGCGACTTCAACGCTAACTCACACTATATAATATATATTTTCGGTGAACTATAGCATATATTGATATCCTTAATATAATGTTGGTATCGGTTACTGAATCAATAGCCATAGTGTTAGTATCCTTTACAGGCTCGGTATATATATTATAACACCGAATTAAAACCGAACTGGAGGCTTCATATGAGATTGAATGATATTATTCCGATAGTATTGGCAAGGCATAACCTATCATTGCCGATACTGTTAACAGCTAGAGCCTGATGCTCGTCAGGCTGGAAATTTCAATCGCTACGAGCTCACGTAATATTGTTCACAAGGATGTAAACCTTTTACTGCATAAGACAACGTATACTTATTTCAATTAAAAATATATAATATTTTATAAAGATAAATACCTTAGTCTAGTTTAAACTCTAGTGCGCATAGTTCAAGTTTCGGCGCAAGCTACACATTTCCTTAACGAATGAATTCAATTTACGTTTAATCAATACCAGCTTAAGAAGCTTTTAAGTATTTACGATTAACACCATGACTAAAAAAGACATATTCAAATAATCACAGATGGACAGATTCAATATTGACAATCGGTATTACAAGTTAATTGTAATTTGTTATGAGACAGTAAGAGAAGTAGTTACTTGGGACAAACTTTCTAATTCATCTAGAAAGTCGGCGTAAGTCTTAAACTGTATTTCATTTACTGTTTGTCCTACGTTCGTAACTTATTTACTGAGTTATAAGGTACAGGTAATGTATGAAATAGTACCATTTTTCGCGAAATTGAGTCTGCAATGTATCGGTTTCCCATATTTTCTGGCGGATATAATTTTATTTATAAATTAGAGACGAACTGTCTAAATTTAGTCCATACTAAACTTAATGATATCAATTAAGGCCGAAATGCAGTAATTTGGTGGAGTATCTGATGTTCAGAAGTAGTTGAATATTTAAATTTTGTTGATATTTAGTATATCTTGAAATCCATTGTGTCGGTATCATATACCGACTCGGAAACCATAGTTTTGGTACCATTTACAGGATCGTATATATTACATATAGTGAGTTGGCTTTGAAATCGCATATGTAATATGAAGTTAGCTTGACTATGCGGGTATGGAATTTCGTATAGGAGAACGAACCGTTCAATTCTCCCACATTCCTAACCCAAATATGTAATGGGTACAGCGCGTAATACCGGCTTCTACTAATGAGTTGCCAGTAAGCACGAAACGAATGTGCACATGAAATTATCCCTTCCGTTCTTGTTAACTTTGGTTTATCCTACTGGTCATATTTGAACTAATTTGTGACTAGGTGGGCAACACCTAATACACAATTACTACATAGGACAACGCATATATACATATATATATATATTTCAATTACAAATATATAAGATTTTATTTAAATAAATTCTTTAGTCTAGTTTAAAATCTACAGCGTCTAGTTCAATTTACGTTTAATCAAGATGAGCTTAAAAAGCTTACACGAATTTAAGGTTAATACCATGAATACACGAGACCTATTCAAGTAGCCAAATATGGACAGATTCAGTGTTGAAAATAAATTAGCCATGCGAATTGCAACTTGATATGACGTAGTACAAGAAACGATAACTTTGGAGAAACTTTTTAATTCATCCAGAAAATCGTCGCATGTTTTGAAATATACCTCATTTATAGTTTTTCTTACGTTCGTAGCAAATTTTGAAAAATTAGACGAGAGTTCAAATATGATATATTACCAGTGTTCGCGAAATTGATTTCTTAATGTATCGGTTTCTGGATTTCGCCAACGGATATAAATTTATTCAAACATTTGAGACCTGTTTAAATTTAGTGTTTACTGAACCTTAACACAAAAGTTGAAGATCTTTTTCACAAATATCGGTACATATATTGGATTACCACCAGGATATCAAAACATTTTTTACACATATAGCTTTACAAAATTCTTCCACTTTGATTTCTATATCCTGATAAGCTTTATTATTAAAGTTTTGGTCAATATAATTAAAATTATTATTGTGAAAAATGATTCGTTTCCTTATACCTTGCCTGACAGAAAAGTTGTGTAAAAGTCCACATTGCTTCGTTTTTAGTCGATACCTAGGAAAGTATCATCTTAACTTGATCCACCTATTCTTAAATCACTTATTTAACAATTTTTGAATTTAATTATTTTTCCTAAATTGACTTTATATATTTATATTTTTATTTATCACAGTTGTAAAGCAGTAACGCATCAGATACTAAAGGCTGTTGTATGATGATGGTGACGAAATAGACGTAATAAAATAAAATACAGTTCAAATTCTTCCACAAAGTGGGTTTTCGATGCATCTTTATTAATAATACAGGACTTATCAGAATAGACTAACAATACAAAGTAACTAAACGAACAGTGGCTGCGCGGGCGGTGATAACATTTATTATAATCAAGGTTGCGAACTTGATATAAAAACCTGACCCATTAAGTACATACATTTGTCAGTATAAACTAAGTATTGTATAGTGTAGAAAAGGCAATTCATTCAGTAGACCGGTTTCGTAGTAATTAAAAACTCATTACGTACTGTCCACAGCAAATTCTGGACAGTACCTAATAAAATTACCTGATCTGTGTTTTGACTAACGCAGCTTTCATTGTTCCAGTAATTTTCTTTTTTTCATAATATTTCGATCTACATTACCGTAGATTTCACGAAATGCATCTGATGAAGATCTATGGTAATGTAGATCGAAATATTATGAAAAAAGAAAATTACTGGAACAATGAAAGCTGCGTTAGTCAAAACGCAGATCAGGTAATTTCAATTAATTCAGTATCAAACGACATCTCTATCAGTACCCAATGAGTTTTCACTACTACGAAACCGGTCTACTGAATGAATTGCCTTTTCTACACTATACAATACTTAGTTTATACTGACAAATGTATGTACTTAATGGGTCAGGTATTTTCTACAGAGTAACATCGGAATTTAAGACATAACAATTCGCTGTCGCATAAACATTAGATTCGTAGTTAGATTTGAGCTGTTGGAGTGCACTAATTCGTTAATTCCTGGTGGAGATGTATGATTTATATATACAATTTCCCTCCCTTTTGATGAACGGCAACATAATTAACGGGATACATGTACTTAAAATTAAACGAACATTGGTTGCGCGGGTGGTGATAACAATTATTATAATCAAGGTTGCGGTCTTGATATAAACACCTGACCCATTAATTACTTACATATGTCAGTATAAACTAAGAATTGTATAGTGTAGAAAAGGCAATTCATCCAGTAGACCGGTTTCGTCCTTATTGGGAACTCATCAAGTACTGGCCAGAATTTGCCGCGGACAGGATACGAACCTGGGCACGTCTGCTTCGGAATCTGGTGCTCTAACCACTGAGCTATCCTGCCACACACTACACTACACACAATTTTCAGTTATATACTAACTAATGTAACTTGGTTAGTCAATTTTCCTTTAGGTGGAGCTCATATGGCATCCATTTAGACCCAAAGTTCCAACTAACCATGCCCAATCTGTCATTACTGAACAGACACCACATTACATGGGGAAGTGGTATTGAAATGAACATTTATATAATTAAACGAACATTGGTTGCGCGGGTGGTGATAACAATTATTATAATCAAGGTTGCGGTCTTGATATAAACACCTGACCCATTAATTACTTACATATGTCAGTATAAACTAAGAATTGTATAGTGTAGAAAAGGCAATTCATCCAGTAGACCGGTTTCGTCCTTATTGGGAACTCATCAAGTACTGGCCAGAATTTGCCGCGGAACTTTGGGTCTAAATGGATGCCATATGAGCTCCACCTAAAGGAAAAATTGACTAACCAAGTTACATTAGTTAGTATATAACTGAAAATTGTGTGTAGTGTAGTGTGCGGCAGGATAGCTCAGTGGTTAGAGCACCAGATTCCGAAGCAGACGTGCCCAGGTTCGTATCCTGTCCGCGGCAAATTCTGGCCAGTACTTGATGAGTTCCCCACAAGGACGAAACCGGTCTACTGGATGAATTGCCTTTTCTACACTATACAATTCTTAGTTTATACTGACATATGTAAGTAATTAATGGGTCAGGTTTTTATATCAAGACCGCAACCTCGATTACAATACATGTACTTACGCCGGAACTTCAGACGAGAACTTGTCCTTAATGTCTAAATAATCTGACCCCACAACTCTAACATGTTTGAGATTAGAAAACAATATGAGCGTTCAAAACTACAATTCGTACGCTTTGCGCTATTACCAAGGTACAGAACACAATTAAGATACAAGGCGAAACGAAAGACGACACTCTGGAGAAAACATTTTTATACGTAATAGCTAAAAAAGCGAATAATTGGTTACATCACAAAAATCACTCGTCAATACAAAGAAAATGACATCTACACGCGCACAGACAAACACACACAAACAAACATGCGCAGATACACTGCCGAATCAGCCCAAACAAGAGATAGAATTAAAACCGAAAGTCAGACTAGTTGCCACCCTCATAATCAAATGAAAACCCAGCATGTATTTAAATGAAACATTGTACTGTGATGTTTAGTATCCTCGAAATAAATGACAATTATTACTATAAACCAGCACTTTAAAATGACGGTAATTTGACTACACAGTACAGATATTAAAAAATTCGGGAATGCGGTGCATTTCAGAATGTTGAATAAAATATTAATCATCGCTCACTCGATTATGTAGGTCTGATTCTACCTTTGCAAACTTAAAAAAATAGTAAATAAATGGTACCAACAAGAAGGAAAAATGACCTACATGCATGCCTTCAAATCGTTGATGCAACGTTGCCGCCTGTGCGAATATCTCTGCTCCACTAGTAGTATATTTATTGTCTGCTTGTGTCACAGTAGTATTGGCTAACAGTTCATCTATTGGCAGGCCAAGGCGAGCATTATGCAAGCAGCACCTAGAATAAACAGGTGCCACGGGCCAAATTTCAGTTAAGTCGATAAGAAAGCAAATAAGATTTGCAGTGCCAAAGCCTTGTAAGCCGTCCTCAAACGTGGGTGCGTCCGAAGCATAATCTAAAATATATTATATGAAGTAGACACAATAATGATGAAATATAATATGCATGAGGTAAAAACTTAATATGCGTTGGCACAGTGAACAACTTGCATCCATAGAATAAACTCAGTGTCCAGCTCCGTCGAATCCGATGGAACTTGGATTCATTCGGCCGAAAATAAAGGCTCTTCCAACAGACCACTTTTTTACCGACAATATCAGTTTGAAGCCCATTGTGCAGTTGATGGTGAGAATCAGGATGTAGTAGCGTAGTGTTGAAAACCGCCCTATTTCTTATGTTCCCACTAGTTGACGCACAAAAGCACTAGAGATTGTACATTGCCATTGAAGCAATGATTTGAGTGAGTGTATGACTCATTTGGCTATAATGATGGGTCTTCGCGCTTTCTGTGTTTCTCATTTTAAGCAGGCTAACGGAGAGATGTCCCATTAAAATGATCTCAAACCCCACCTCCCTCCACAAAAAATGGGAAACCTAGTATTCGGTTACCGCTCAAAAATGACCACAAATTTTATGGCTCTGAGAAAAAAACCATTATTAATCTGACATAATGCCGTGCAGGCACATTAAAAGTATTAGTATTATTATTAGTATTAGTATTAGTATTAGTAGCAGTAGTAATAATAATATTAGTAATAGCACATAAACCGAACCGACAAACACCCAGCAATAGAATAGAATGAAGAATTAAATTATTTTCTAACGATGGATAATCGTATCTCCTTAGTGCTGGTGAAGTTCGATATGCAAAAGAAAGCAGGTCGTAAGGACGGAAAATTATATAACTAGTTGCCAAGCAACCACTCTCAGTAGCATAGGCTGAATACTGTATAAAGTCAGGAAATGAAGTTGGAAGGCAAGATATTTGAATAATTACCGGCTAAAGAAATGTTATGCTTGTTCAAAATAATAAAAATTTCTACAGTACAAAAACACGAAAGGAGAACAACTAACCAAAGAGATGAGAAATCGCTTTCAGTCATAGAAAACAGCGAATTCTTCGTCTGATAATTTTATTTGTTTTATGGGAAAAAAGTTTTGGCCAACGGAGCAATTACGATCCGAAAATAAATTTGACAAGTCGCATGCCTGCCATTTTTATATCAAATTTTGAACTTTTATTGTTTTTATACTTGTATATATGCGTGCAAAATCTTGCATAATCAAAGAAAGAGAAATTACAACCGACAATACGTGACAGAATTCTGCACAAGTATTTTCTACGACATAAATTTTTATGATTTACGCTCAAGTGGACCAAATGTTATTCAAATATTATAAGTTTGCCAAAACACCAATATTGAAGCAGTTTCTCGCAACATAGTTGCTTACTTGGCGAGGAAGTCAGCAATGAGTGAAACATCGATTCGATCAGATGCGCATGGAAATCATAACTGAACGAATTAAGATGTGTGTAGTCGGAAAGGCGACTTGACTCATCCCACTGGAAACAGAAACCTGCAGGACCATCAAACGAATTCGTCTTTAACTGCAACGCAGATTTGGTGTTTGCAGCAAATGGAGGAATATCATGCTGCCCGAGTTCTGGAGCGGCAGGAGAAGTGGACGACAAGGAGCCAAGTTTGGTGTTGACGCCCTTCTTGTGAGAAATGAGCAAGCCCAACAAATCGTTACCAGAACAACCGCTGTCGTCTGTCAGAACAATTGGCGAACCGTTGCATTGTGACACAGAGGTAGATGACTGAGATCCATTAGCCACGCCCAAGGAAGATTGCCTAAAATGAATTAAAGGAATTTATTCACAAACTAACACATTTAAGTTGAATTCAAGATCGTAATTTGTCTCAGTAGGTAAATCTGCAAAGTGTGCTAAAAGAAAGCAATTATTCTGAATTCACCGGGTAACCATTTCTAAATCTTGTTGTACAGGAAGTGCATAACAGCAAACCGAATTTGTAGAGATATCGATATTACCAGTTCAAATTATTACGCTTATTTACCTGATTCTTATTTTGAATAAGAAATTGCTCTCATTTGCGAGTACCTGTTTCAGCCCATCACACCATAGGAAGTTTAAATAATGAATCTTGTTAAATTCAATTTAGATAGGCTTTAATAATACTTTTAGCTGGCTAATCAATCTACATCTGCTGATGTTTCATTAAAAAGATGCGTGTCGCTCGCGCTTGTGTGTGTGGGCCTCTATTACACATAAACGTGTACATCCATCTAAGTAAAACAAAGGTGACTGAATGTTAATATAACTTTTGCGAGCGTCAAAATAAATGTTCTATTCTTGCATTGTGAAATTACGTCGTTAAGAGTTGGCAAAGTCATACAAATAAATCAGAATTAATAAATTTCCAAGAAGCGTGTAAAAATTTTTAATCTGAATTTCGAAATTAAGTTAAAAACAATGACGGACAGACAAGAAATTAGTAAAATTTCCTAACGAAAAACTTGTCTTTGTAAGGAAAGATGATAATTAACACCCGAAGTTAATTAAATTGTTTAACTCGTTCAGAAATCGAGGTTAACAGATAAATACGATAAAAAGAAACGAAGGACAACATATCGATGTATAATACTGTATAGAATTTTTTTTTGAATTATAACGTTCGACAATACGCACTATAATGAAGCCATACAGCATCGGCCGGAGCGAAGCATAAAAACATTCCCTATTTTCTGAGTCGTGCAGAGTAGATAAGTGAAATAAGGCTATTGCAGACACCTACACTTCCAAGTCGGCCTCTTTTACTTCGTTTTTCTCTTCTCAATCTAACAATAACACCTTTTTAGATGCTATGAATATGGCGGACGTTGATCCTATCAATGATCACAATGCCAGATTGTAGAACATCTAAAATAGTTCAAGTAAGCTCCCATTCATTAAACTTAGATTAGGTCAATGTGAGAACATTGAAGCAAATTGTACAACACGAAGATCTCGCACGCACGTTGGATAAGTAAAAATCGATAAATGTTGTGCATTGAAAACAAGAATGGAGGATCCTACGAGCATTACAAAACTGAGTGCACAATCCGTATCTCCGCGTTATTGGCTTCGAACCACTGCTTCCACTGAGGTTTTTCAAACGAAATCGACAGGTTAGACTACCGGGTTTATCTCATTGTTTTTATGAATGAGGCGAAATCACAAAATGTAAAGAGTAAAATGATATACTTCAACGTTAAACATCGTTTACTAGCATCAATGTCGACAAGACTACCGATTTCACCCTACAGATTCATTAATAATTGACAACCTTTATTTACAATACTTACTAATCATCCTGAACGTCTTCTCGCAAGTGCACTAAGTAAGTTTGATAAAGATTTTATAACAAATAATTCACGTAAGAAGATGGAACGCGTTTGGAATTCCATTAGAAAATCTACTAGCTGATATTTAAGCTTTCTATCTAAGAATAATCGTTCGAAAACAGCTAATTAAAAGTCATCTCCATATATATATATATATATATATATATATATATATATATATATATATATATATATATATATATATGATATTTTGATTATCACCTTTAAAATGCTTAATAAAGAGTTAGAAATAAGCCAATACTTCTACATAGTTAAGCAGTGTGGGACATCATACCTAATCAATCTCAGTGTTGAAATCCCTCAATCTAGTTTGCAGTCTATTTTGAACCATTAGTATTGAGAAAGGAAGACAGTAGTTTATAGCGAGAAATATTAAACAAGCCAACAAGGACGAGAAAGAACAACCGTTATTGCGGCGCCAACTAATTTTCCTGAACAAGAAATTTTATATGTAATTTATCACACAGAATAGGGATAATCTGTTCGAAGGAAATTGAATGACAGGAGCCGACGGTGTTCAAAGCTACATTTTTACAAAACGGGTATCCCAAAAAGATTTAAGAAAACAATACGCATATGTAACAATAAAATCCATGAAGCCGTATCTAATCAAAGACTTTAAGTAATTCTATTTTTTAATGAGGACGCACCATGCGAAATGTTTACTTGATGAATTAGTATGACCAGTGTTTACTCAGGTGCCTCATAGAAAAACTTTCATTTCCTTATATAGTAAAATATCCGATGAAAAATATATATCAAGGATTAGCAGTCTACAAAAAAGAGTGCAATATTGCTAATTTATTCTCATGTAAACGCTGCGAAATGCACTGCAGAGTTAGGGACAGGTTTATAACTAAAGCAGCAAGTAAAAATTCATTTTAAAATGAACAAAGCTCGCAAAATCCAAACACAGTTTATAATAGTTAAATTTCAAACCAAGCGGATTTCCGTGTGTTTTTCAAAGCAAAATACGAAAAGGAGCTGTATATTGCGGAAGCAGTTAGATGCAGCTATCTTCATCTGAAGTTCAAATAAAAAATTTATATGAATGGATTAAAAACCGGTCAAGTAAAATATACGCGAGCCTACTAGTTGCGAGGGAATACTTTACATACCTTCTATGTGGATTGCGGTTTGATATCCGTTATTCAGTTTTCCCCCGTGATCTGATGCTGATCACAGAAGACACAAACGCGCCAGTGTATGCGAACGACGATAGTTGTTCTGTTGCGTGACTAATTAGATACAATTTGATTGATATTCAACTCAAGCCCACAAACTTGATTTAAAGAAATACTATCACCAGCCGTGCAACCAATGATTGTTTAATTGCATAAACTATATCTGCGTAGCGAACGCGGCAGAAGAATCATTATCGTGACTGCTGAGAAATGGTTCAGCCGATAGTTTAAGTGAATTTCAATTTGTGGTAGATTACGAGTAATGAGAACCGCCAACAAGATTTTTCGGAAAATATTGATACATGTTAGTTAGTTTGGCATCTTTTTCTGATGACGATGTTGATGAATTGCAAGGATATGAGCACGTGCGCCACTTTATGTATAATTTAAACTTTTTTGTTTAGTTAGCAACAAAATGTAATAACAAAAAATAAACCAATTACGTAAGGAATTAGTCTAAATGCACATAAGAATATGAAATTAATCAGAAAAAAGCTTACCAGCTTATAGCTGGTGAAATACGAGCGAAAGGTAAGGTAGAAAAACAAGTTGTTTCTCCAAAACTGGCGGTCCGCTTACGGCGGGAGTATCTTCCTTTGGATGCTAGCACGTTTGAACTCCAGTGAACCATCGGTGGCACATTGCTAATGCTTTTTGAATGACTGAAATAAAAAATAACGAAAGTAGAAATATATCTTTGCAGGATTTGAGATAAAAATTCTCGCCGATATAGAGCAGACATTGAACACGTTTACAAAAATAAAGATGTCTATTATTTAAGAAAATACTTTATAAACAGCCAGGAATGCTAGAGAGATTAGAGTATTTGCATAATTTTTTTCTTAGGACAAAGTAAATGAACACTTACCTAGAATAATCTTTCAACAGATCCAGCCCTAAAGTGATACATGGACCGGGATGCAGATCATTGGACAAATGAGCACATTGTGCATTAACACAAGTGTCCTGCCTGGAACAGAAGGCACCGGGCCCAATAGCTGACTGTTCAAAGCTTGCAGATTTTGGAGTTGATTTTTGTTTGGTGAGTAGACCCTGGTCAGCTGTTGTGGCGCCATTCCGTCCGTTTGTGGAGCCCATTAAAGAGCCGGCAAGAGCGATCATTGCCGATGCGCGACTTGATGCTGCTTTTGCCGCGGATCTAGACAGGATACGAGCAGATCGTGGTCCCGAAGTGACGAGGCGGGTGGCACGCGGGGTGAATCGCGCCTGCTCCATCGCTGAAAGGCGAACATTAAGCAGAAGTAGGGGCACTTCTCCATAACCCTGAGTTGTATAGCCAACAGACACCTAAAAACGCATGATTGAAATAGTCCAAATTGAGTGCATTATATCAATTGAAGTAAACATCTTAGTGTATATATATAAATTGAATCAAATTTCTAAAAATATGCTAACATAAACCAACTACGAAAAGCGGAATACAAAAAAATATTTCAGCTTAAGTTAAAACCCCAACAGCTTAATCTGAAATCAGTATAACAATGTAATTTTGAAAAGTTAACTGCAAATTTATATCCCAATATATATTCTGTTTATTTATAACATAATCAGCAAAACCTTAAAATATTTCATCTATGTACATCCCAGGTTTTGAATTGGTTAAGTCGGTGACGAATGGTCTGATTTCCAGTTTTATTTCTATTTCTAGTTCGTTGTTTATCGCGGTTTGATTTGTGAGCGCATATGCGTAAGTGTCTGTGTGCGTGCACGCGACATTCTCATTGTGTTAAAGTGTTGTTTGAGATCTGGTTATTGTTTCATTGGTGGATTGAGTTTTGACCACGCGTTCGCTTTGTTGGCTATTACGTGTTTTACTCGTATGTTTTCTTTTATATCGCCTTGTTTTACGATTAAACAAGAAATAGTAAACAAAGAATATATTATGTTTATCTAAATATGCATATAATATAATATATATATATATATATATATATATATATATATATATATATATATATATATATATATACATTGTATACAGACATATATACGAATGATTATGTTCGTATAAGATGTTGGGTGAACTCACATGGTTGTTTAAATGCTTATTTAGATATTTGCAATATATATGTGGATGAATATTTAGATTCTTATATAAGATGTGAGAGGAACTCACATGGTTGCTTATATGTTGATTTAGATATACATAATATATATTGTGTGTAGACGTGTATATGTATGGATATTTATATATTCATATAAAATGTGAGTATAAATAAAAATATATATGTAAAGTAGATATACTATATACTCAGGGTGAATAGTAGGTACTTGAAGTTCAAAGAACCCATTGTTTTGCTTACAGATATATATATATATATATATATATATATATATATATATATATATATGCCTATATATAAATAGACATATGAATATATATTTATACATTAACAAATGTATTTTGACAGATATAATTTATCCATTGAGGGACCTAAGTTGCTTATATGATATTCATATTATATATGGTACATAATACATATATATATATATATATATATATATATATATATACATATTTATATGACGGATAAATAGATAATTACAAAAGATGTGGGAAGAATCCACATGGTTGTTTATATGATTATCTGTATATCCTACGATATAATGTGTATACTTAAATATAAATGAATATATATATATATATATATATATATATATATATATATATATATATATATATTAGTAAAAATAAGTAAAAATAAATTTTAAACAAAAAATAAAAGTACTGATAATATATTATATGCCCCAGGTGATAACGTATATGTGTAGATAGGTTGTTGTGTGCGTGGGGGGTGACGTGGATAAGGTTCTGTACACATGTGTATAAGAGAATAGGTATGAAGACCGGATATTAGGGCAGACAATAAAAATACTTTAGGAATTAAAATAAATATAAATAGATCTGTCTTGAATGAGGATACCACATTTGTCACAAGTTGTTTTTTTCCTGTGAGTATGGTGTCAACCCTGAAGATGGGACTGGAAATGAAGTCCCAAAAATTCGGAAAATCTGGTTCCAACGTCATTTTCAGACAAGCAGCTGATGGAAGGCTTCAAAAGGAAGGGACAAGTGAGAACCCATCAATCAAGGCCAAAAATCGGTGCACCTGGAAATGTAAAGTATTCAAGATTTCACCGACCTACGAGTGCTATCAATTGTCCCGAACAAGAAAAGGGCGAAAGGATAAAAACAACAAACGACATCACCACGCAATATACATCAACATTTAAATTGTCCAACTAATAAAAATCGAGAATAATACAAATTGTAAGGCAAGTGGAAAATACCTCATTCTTGAAATTATGTTTAAAATTTAATATTGTACCTAAATGCTTTAGATTCAGACTACCATTTCAGCTAGATAGGATAGGAAATGTTCTGAAACAGGAACTTTCTGTACATTTAATGAAATTATTGGTAAAAATCAAGAAAAAAGAAAATATGAACTAATTAAAGAAATAACTAAAATAAAATCAGTGATGCTCTTGATATTACATAAAATGAACCTGAAATAAATAGAAGAGTTCACAGATAAGGCTAGTAATAAATAAAATAAGTTAGACAGAGACATTCGAAGAAACTAGCCAATCTGGGAATTTATAGGCCTCCGAGAAATATTCCAAACCATTCTGGTAATTAATTTATTTTCTATGGATCTCAAGGATATTGAAAAGAGAATACTTAACCTGGGAGTGAACACGGCCGTTCCTATAGAATACATACTTCCCAGATAAACGATAAACTAAATTTGAATTGGATGTTGCCAAATTGTTGTTAAACCATAGAGAGGATAAATGTGAGACGAATTATGATGTGAAAAAAATGAGATTTAATTTGGTATCTAATAAGATACTGTGCCTAAAAGCAGATAAAGGTGGAGCAACAGTCCTAATGAATCAGAGGGATTATAATGATAAGATATATGTGCAATTAAATAATAAAGAAGTTTATCATAAAATAAATAATTACGTAACGGACAAGTTACAAGGTGAGGCTAAAACTTTAATTAATCAAATGATTGAATCTGGTAAATTAGATTTAGTGCTTGGAAAATCATTAATACAAAGAGATCTCAAATGACAGCTAATATGTATATTTGGATATTCATCATGCAGAGCCATAAAATGCCAAAAGTGACTAATGTTTCACTGCCATATAACCATAAGTCGTTATTGGTTACATGTGGACTGTAAAAGATCACTAGGTCGCCCATTCCTAGTGAGGATGGTTTGTATTCGGAGTTTCCTTCTCTTAGATAGTCTGCCAACCAAGGCTGATGAACAGTATCTGCTAAGATGCCAGTGGCCAAAGTTTCCTTCAGCAGCCGAAACTTGCCCTTCGCGTCTGGCACGCTTGCTCTCATTCCGTCAAACACATTTAACAATAAAAGTTACTGCGCAGTTAGACCAAACTCGAGGCTTCACATGAAACAGGATGATAGCAGTCCGTTTAGACCCGGCAAGGTTCATGCTACCATTTCCGGAATGACTAGCTTCTGCCAAAACGGTTGGCGAGACGGAAGCTTCAGCCCGACTGTCGTCAGGCCGGATTACATGTGGCGTGTGCACGTAAATACATATGATTAATATTATCGATTTATATTAGATGAGAGAGAAACTCAAATGGTTGCTTATATGTTTACCTAAATATGCAAAAATATATATATATATATATATATATATATATATATATATATATAGTGATGAGACATATATATGAATGATTCTATATATTCATATAAGATGTGGGAAGAACCTACATGGTTGCTTATATGATTATCTATATATGAATACAATATAGTGTGTAGAGGTATATATAAATGGATATATATAAATATAAATAAGTAAATAATAAAATTTAAATTAAAAAATATTGCTAATTTATTATATACTTAAGGTGATTCGAGGAACTCACATTGTTGCTTACATGTAATATGATAAATAGATAGGTATGTATATGTCTTGGATACAGACATTTAAGTAAAAAAATTAAATATATACAGGATATGAGTATATATGTGTATTTGGTTGAGATACCATTCGTTAGTGTAGACTCCATATTCGGTATTTGACAAACGATAGAATAATACTTTATTCTTTCAACAGTCTAACTAACCTCTCTCTATACAACCTGTTGCACACCGGATGAGATTAGGTAAACCGGGAGTTTGAGGATTACTACAATATGATTAAATAAAAAAATGTTGATCCTTTGACGCGCCCGGAAATGTAATTTCAAAAAATTGAGACAACGCGGATAGGCGTGCGTCAATTAATAGGGGTTGCTTATAGTTATTCTATAAATGTCACTTTAGATTAGAGTACACATATGTGTATATAGGTTGTTGTGTGCGTGGGGGGTGAGGTAGATAAGTTTTTGTATACATGTGAGTATAGGAAAATAGTTATGAAGATCGGATATTCGGACAGACAATAAAAATACTTTAGGAATTAAAATAAATATAAATAGATTTGTCTTGAATGAGGACACCACATTTTCCACAATTTGTTTTTTTCCTGTGAATATGGTGTCAACCCTGAAAATGAGACTGGAAATGAAGTCCTGAAAATTCGGAAAGTCTGGTTCCAACGTCATTTTCAGACAATCAGCGTATGGACGACTTCAAAAAGGAGGGACAAGTAAGAACCCGTCAATCAAGGCCAAAAATCAGTGCACTTGGAAACGTAAAGGATTCAAGATTTTACCGACGAGTGCTATCAATTGTCTCGCACAAGAAAATGGCGGAAGGATAAAAAAAGAATATATTAGTTTACTAGAGTGAAAGATGAAACACCAATACAATATGCCTCAAATGTTATGTACAATAAGAATTGTGCCTATCGACAAAATTGTTGAATTAGATGCCGTAGAAGATATAATTTATGCTGGTTGAAGCACCGACGTCGCTTATGTTAAAATGAAGTCGGTGCTGTTCGTTAAACACCACCACCACCATCATCATCATCACCGAACGAACAAAACAGTTTTCAAAAAATTGTGTTTCACTTCCACATAGGCAGGAGCCAAATAAAATTAAGTAACAAAAAATTGAACTAAATTTAAAAATGTAAAATAGTAAACAAAGCCAAAAATATTATTTTAAAACAAGTAAAACATTTTTAATGGAGGGAGATTTATGAAAGGAGAATCTAATTCAAATGACGATATTTGCCTAGGTAACACAGAAATGAGGTAAACTATACTCCTACTCACCCAATTATGGCCAAGATAGATTTACTTTTCTGGACTGCTATTTTGTGTTCTATTTATGTGGGTCGTTGTTCTATCTAACCCAAATGGATTCCAGTGTTTTATTTCCGCACAATATATAGTGCTCTTTTTTAAAAATTACTACCTTGAATAAATATTTTACTTATTTGAATAAAAACTCCTAGCTTAGGCGGTGATAACAATTACTTTAATCAAGGTAACGATCTTGATATAAACATCTAACCAAAAACGTACATACATTTCTCAGCATAAACCAAGCATTGTATAATGTATAAAAGGCAATTCGTACAGTAAACCAGTTTCATCCCATTGGGAACTCATCAGTTTTGAGCCCTGTCCACACAAAATATTTGAAAGTAAGTTATGAGTTTTCAATAAAGACGAAATCGGCCTACTGGATGAATTACCTTTTCTAAACTATACAATTCTTGGTTTATACTAACAAATATATGTACTTAATGGGTCAAGTGGTTATATCAAGATCGCAACGTTGATTAAAGTAAATATTTTAAGTATTTGAAAAGTAAGTACCATAGAAGCATTGCCATTAAGGTTCTAGATTTCATTTACTATCCCAAGCTTTTCTATCGCATCTGGCACATTTGCACCTATTCGGTCACTATCCATTTAACACTAAGTTTTAATTACGAATTAAATCTTAATTTGGGACTTCAAGTTAAGCAAGATAAAGTTCTTTTTACCATAACCTATAAAAATAGGTAAGAACTTTTTTTTGAAAAATAGATATGCCTACAGTATAGACTAAATCTTAGAAACAGAAGAAAGTGTGATTCATCAAGTAGATCACTTTCGCCCTTATTTGGCAATCATGAAGTACTTGCAAGAAATGTCACGACCGCAGCTCGAACCGAGAAATTTTGTTTCAGCTTTCAACTCATCCTATGCGCTATCCAAGTCGCGCAATGCGTTTGTTTACCAACCTATGTTTTAATCAGTCTTCCTTTCAAAAATGTTCCAACTGGCAACCAATGATCTGTCATTATATAATAGACACCGTAACATTTGGGGAAGTGATGTTGGATTATATTTATAAGACAGAATTTCATTATATTTATATTCGCGGTATAAGCTAAACACTACCTGCGGTAAGAAATGAAATACCTTGCAAAGACTGGTTCTGATATAATTGGGCACGCATGAAGTACCTGACAATATATATATATATATATATATATATATATATATATATATATATATAACAACGATATTTTGCAAGTAATTTAACTACTAAACTCGTTCTGTCAACATGACAACATGACATTAAAACCGTCGCCAGCTTTTTCGAAGGTATCTATTTCAAGCATAAATATAAATACAAAACATGGTCGATATAACATTAGTTATTATTTTGTACTTCAAGTATAAAAATTACCTCCATCAAATGAATACCTGACGTGTGAATTGTTCGTTCAAAAAGCAAGAATAGGCAGTCATTTTGATCATCATAACAGTTCGTTGTCCTTTTATTATAAGCCGGTTCATGTAAGCGCTTCCGCATGCCGTCTGTGTCGGCAAACATTGATTTTGAGCCATTCAATGCACTTGTTAATAACGAATTGCCAAATAGCGCTCGGTTACCTAAGCAATGATAAATAAAGGCGTAGAATTTTAGCCAACGACTAGAAGCACAGTACAATTTACATTTACAACTCATCATATGACATTATTTGTTCAGGCAGACTTTGGCATATCCCCAAGTATTACACGAGCTAGCTTGCTACATGAAAAGCTATACCTAATGCGTAAAAGCATATATGGTTTAGCTCTATGCATTCAAGAGCTATTCTTTAACCGAATATTTTAATAAGACCACACAGTTTTAGGATTTACGTCCAAGTTAATTATTCTAATGCTATCACCATAAAAAGGTAAAAGTGAAAACGTAGAAATACGCACAGTATATTAACAGAGGCTGAAGTTAATGTAAAAATTGTATGCAATATCTCAATGAATGCGTTATTGTAGACTATTGAACGGATACGCAATAATTACCTGTCCTCTAATAATTGGTTGGAAAAATGCAACGTAGTAGTTTCAACCATACTAAATCATGCATCTTCGCCAGACCTGTGGAGAACTAACAAAAAATTGTGAGGAAGCAGTGTTTGCGCTCTAAGGCGACAGTCCTGCTATGTTCATGCTAGCACTCACCTTACATCTATGTATCCTTGCATCTCGTGTTTGGAAGCATAAAATATGATATCAGTCACCAGTTAACCCTGTCGTTGCATCAACGTCTCTTTTAAATGAGGGTGATGACTAAATTTCTTTAGTACCATAAAGTATATCCCGTCAGATCCCAGTTTTTAATTGTCTCGGGTTGTGCAAAGAAAATTATTTAAAGTTTAATATTGTCTCAATACGAGAATAACTGAAATTCTTGCTGAGAACGTCATGTGCAAAAGCTACATTATTATATAGATTACACTATTTTAGTTATAAAAGCTCATATGTCAACCGTCGGTTTGTCCTACATGCCAAGCACAGCACAGTTTTTCGAAGGAGCCTAAATAGAAATTTCCATCTGATCTCCGTCAGTCGAATATCCGCTGAGCACTGACGATGGCGTAGTAATGCTGGAATGCGTCATTCAGAATAAAAACGAAAACCAGAAATCGGTATTTATCCATGTATGCAAACTTGATTGATATTACTTTTAATCAAGGTTGCGATCTGGATATAGACACCTGACCCATTATGTACGTATATTTGTCAGTATAAACGAAGTATTTTATAGTGTGGAAAAGGAAATTCATCCAGTAGACCGGTTTCATCCTTTTTGGGAACTCATCACGTACTGGCCAGAATTTACCGCGGAAAGGGCTTGAACCTGGGCACGTCTGCTTCGGAATCTGGTGCTCTAATCACTGAGCCACTCCGATGATCATGTAAGGTCGAAACGAGTCAGTACGTGTGACTGACGGTAGTTTTACCATGTTGTTAGACTGATTTAATACAATAGAATTGGTGTTTACTTCAAGCTTGAAAACTTGATTTAAAAAATAAATTGACTGTGTTATTGCGAGTTTTCTGAATAAGTGGTTCCATTGAAAGACTTTTGGTCATGACTGATATTTGATTCGCATAAAATAAATATTAATAAAATTATTCTAGATAACAATATTCCGATATGTACCATAAATTGTTGTATTATCTCCCACTTTTGGCGACGCAGGCTTGGTGATTGTAGCTTGATCGATATGCTCATGGTTTTCTAATCTTTCTTCTTTTAACGGGTACACCGGCGAATTAAAAAATAGACTTTCGTGCCTTGGCACATATCCTGCACGGCAGTCAAGATCGCGATACTGGTAGTGATCTTGATTGTGCCTCCTTTGACGACGAAATTCCCAATTCTGCGGATGGAGATGCTTTGGCGAATGTTGCTGTCCAGATTCATTAGGAAATGCCATGCCAAGTTGTGGTCCTTTGTACACGTATCTCTTCAAACTTTTCGAAGTATGAAGTGTTGGGCTATTTTTTAGCATAAAATCTACTTTCTTGAAGCCAAGTTCACGTTGGACGTATTCACTGTATTCGTGCAACATCTGTGTGGCAGTCCGCCGGAGCAAAACAGTTGAGCTTAGTGGTTGTATTGATTCAGTGTACTCAGAGGAGGGAATAATTACTGACGATATCAAATAAGAAAATTTATCGTGAGTTCAGGTAAATGAAGGAAATGTGATCAGAACTATTAAAAATACATATAAAGTGTATCCTCTTCACACATCCTATTAAAAACCAAAAATGACAACGAAATAACACAAACAATACTATAAAATTGAAATCCATTTTGCATAATTATAATAATAAGGTTCGATATGAACAGCATATTTTCACACAGACTGGACGTATAAAATCACAGTTTCAGATAATGTAAAGAATATTAGGACAGATAACCCGAACTAGATTAAAGAAAGGAACAGAATTTTTCAAATATACATACATCAAGGCATAATCTTATTGTAAAATAATGTTTTCAGTAAAGATAATCTTCAGCCTTTTCTCGAATTACAAAAAGCAGCTTGAATGTTACAATTGGTCAGATTATAACATCATCGTAAAACAAAAATCATGATGAAATCTGTTCTTGCTGCATAGCAGACGCCCAATTAGTTCAGGACTCTATGGCTGATTAAACAAGGCTTCTTAATATAACAAATGTCAGGAAGAGCATATAACCCAGAATCAACTGTGCGCATTATCGCAATATGTCATTAATTGAGAAGTTAGAATCATCGATCATCATCATCATCATCATCATCATCATCATCATCATCATCATCAGTAGAGGATACTGGAAAGTTGGCTGCGCAGTGTATTAATCATAAGTTAATATTCCACAGTTGCCCAATATCAGAAACTTCTTTACACGAATACTTCTCTCAGACCTGCACACCGTCAAGTACCCACCGTTATCACTACCCGCGCAATCAGTTATGGTTAAAGTACACACCACAATTTTTAAGCACAATGTAATGTGAATATTTGTAATTATTTAAAACTGCGCATACCTGAATTACAAATGTAAATATTAAATTTTATTAAATGCATATTAATAATAGCATAGCTGATTTTCCAATTTTCTATGATTATCATATATGGGTCCCTGATGAACAATAGTTAATGACGATCTGTAAAAACAGCCGGGTACCCACCACCTTTTGAAGCACGACGTAATATGTCCACTTGTAATTCAAGCGAACAACAGTTTAGGGACTTTTAGCGTATATTTCAATTCCTTTGCTCCGGAATCATCACTAGTTTCATTATCACTCATGGCGCAATATCAGCACAAAAGAAAGGCATTTCTTTACCAAGCAACAAAAATGACCACCGACTGCATCGTATCTAACCAGTCACACAAAATAACAAAACTATCGTCTGTCATACGCAATGGCGCGTTTCGACCTTCTATGATTATCATCAGAGCACGAAGGAAAACTGGTTTACAAGGAACAAACTGTAATGCACATGTAAAGTTATAGAAAATCAAATATGTGAATGTCACCTCTAGTAAATGTTGCTTAAATGAAGAGTTTCTTTTTCTAAGGTGGATTAATTGAAATTACCTGATCTGCGTTTCAACTAAAGCAGTTTATTTGTTCCAGTATTTTTCTTTCTTTAAAAGAACATTTCGACTGCCTTTATCGGCAGCCTTCTTCATGTGGTCCATCCTCACGAGTTTTACATTAATTTTAACTATAAAACTCGTGAGGATGGATCAACTGAAGAAGGCTGCCGATAAGGGTATCTGAAATATTTTGTTCAAGAAAGGAAACTACTAGAACAAAAAAACTGCGTTAATCAAAACGCAGATCAGGTAATAACCTCTAGTAGTCTTGCATACATTACGCTTTACGAGAAATGTCGGCTGTAATCTTTCTATGTAGTCACGGACATTAAATTTGATCAGTTTTTGTCATATTCACATATGGATAGAGTATACAATTTAAAATCACTAATTACGCTGGTGCTAAAAGCAATCCGTTAACCTATGTTTGCGAGCTTGAAAAACACCAATCACAATGTATCTGATCTTGTATGCATTAGGTGTTGCGAACCTAGTAACAAATTAGTTCAGTTGTGACCAGAAGGATAAACCAAAGGCAGCATGAACGGAAAGTATAATCTCATGCACATTCGTTTCGTGCTTACTGGCGACTCATCAGTAGGAGCCGGTATTACACCCTTTAACCACTATATATTTGGGTGAAGAATGTGAGATAATAGGACGGTACACATTCTTCGACCAAATATATAGTGGTTAAAGGGCGTAATACCGGCTCCTACTGATGAGTCGCCAGTAAGCACGAAACGAATGTGCATGAGATTATACTTTCCGTTCATGCTGCCGGTTTATCCTTCAGTCCTGAACTAATTTGTTACTAGGTGCGCTACTAACTCATACTTGCATGTATCTGAGCTGTCGCACAACAATAAAAATTTATTTTTTATAATTGCATAGGAATTGTGCAGCCAACATTTTCAAGAAAATACAGTGCATACAAAACAACTAGAGGTGAGAGCCGCATATAAAATTTGCTTTCTATAAATATATGCATTGCAGTTTGATCCTCGCTAGTCAGTTTGTCGTCGTACTCCGATGATGATCATGGAAAGTCGAAACGCGTCAGTACGTGTGACTGTCGGTAGTTTTGCTGTGTTGTGCGACTGGTTAAATAAAATGAGATTGGTGTTTATATTAATCTCGCGAACTTTATTTAAAGAATTGTTTTCACCACTCATGCGATCACTGACTGTTACATTAAAACATATATTCTCTTTTAGAAAATGAAAGAAGCTATCATGGATAACAACTGTTGTAAACTTAATTTAAGAAAAAGATGACACGCGACCAAAAAAGATAATCTCAAGTAAGTGGTAAAGAAATTTATGACAAAAATAATTTGTGATCATGAGAATATACATTTTAAGGCAACAACTTAACATTCAACCCATTTTCTCATTAACGGGATTCGAAGGAAGAATGGCTTTTTTTCAAGTACGCTGTTAACGAGTATTACACTCGATTGCAAAGTAAATGGATTAAATTTAAATTCAAAGCATTTCGCAGCACAATCGCAAGAAATACAGAGTTTAACCAATTCATATGACTTTACAGCTAATTGACTTAATCAAAAACAATTAGTGGTCTATTTAAAGGAAAACAAAACTCACTTTACAACTTTCTTTGCATTACTTTAAATAAGGAACTGCATTTCAAATAAGTTTATGCAGATGAAAAATGTAGTGATCTTGAGCACACAGGTTAACAGCTAGGTAACAAACAAAAGCAAGTAGAACCTTATCTTTTGATGAAAGTAAAGTTGATCGACAAAATTCCTAAATAGGCATCTTAATCGCAGTTTATTGCAGACATAAATTTAAATTGGGTTGTGTCGTACCTCGAGCACCAGAAAACCCATTTTCAATATAAATACATGCAAACATATTACAGACAGGCTTACACGTACATACAATCATACATGCGTACACTTATACATACAACATACATACATACATTTTAACAATAATTGTTTGCGCGGGTGGTGGTAACAATTCTTTAAATCAAGTTTGCGAGCTTGAAGTAAACACCAATCCCATTTTATTTAACCAGTCTTCGAACAACATAACAAAACTACCGCCAGCCGCAACGCACTGACGCGTTTCGACCTTCCTTGAACACACATGCATGCATAAACACACACGTACATACATACATACATACAAACATAAAAACATACATGCATAAATTTATTCATTCATAGGCACATACATAAATAAATACATACATACATACAGGAATACAAACATACATACATTTATTCTATCATTGGCACATATACATTTACATATGCACATGCATAAATACATACATACATACATACATACATACATACATACATACATAAATACAAACATACATACATACATACATACATACATACATACATGCATACATACATACATGCATACATACATACATACATACATACATACATACATACATACATACATACATACATACATACATACATACATACATACATACATACATACATACATACATACATACATACATACATACATACATACATACATACATACATACCTACATACATACATACATACATACATACATACATACATACATACATACATACATACATACATACATACATACATACATACATACATACATACATACATACATACATACATACATACATACATACATACATACATACATACATACATACATACATACATACATACATACATACATACATACATACATACATACATACATACATACATACATACATACATACATACATACATACATACATACATACATACATACATACATAAATACATATATACATAGACGGAAATCTAAGCCTGTCTTACAATAATCTTTCGAAGTGCATGTGCGAGTATGGCAGAATTCAACAAAATTCCTACTAGATCCTGTGTGCGGATAGAATTGTTTATTTTCAAGTGGTGTATCTTGATTAGTAAGAGTAAAGCTTTGCGTGATTAAGAAATCAATTTCGAAATACAGTGGTACCTCGAGATACGAGTTTAATTCGTTCCAGAACCGAGCTCGTAAGTCAATCGGCTCGTATCTCAAACGAATTTCTCCCATTTAAAATAACTGAATTCGATTTAATCCGTTCAGGACCTATGAAAAATCTCCAACCCATTGTAAATTATGAATAAAGATATGTTTTTAAATAACAAACAAACATGTATAATTAACAAATAAATAACAAAATATGAAATAAAGAAATAAAAGAGTTATTTAGCACAATAGTTTTACTTTGGAGACAGACGAGTGCGTCCAACGAAGGTGAACGGCAAAGAGGGAGGGGGGAAGGGATGAGGGCTCTCTAGACTTGTGGATATTTGTCCTTAATTGAGAAAGAATTGTGGCTCCTTTTGCTGGTGTAGCACACTTGATGGCATCCCTCTGCTTCAATTTCTTATTAATTGTCGATGTACTACAGTTATAGATCTTTGCGAGTTCACTCACTAGTACGCCACGCTCATGTTTTTCTATTATTTCTTGCTTTAGTTTTATCGACATCATCCTATTCTAACAGTTAAATCGTCATCCTATTCTTCCTGTCACCATTGTCCTTAGCATTCACTATCTTCGGACCCATGATAACAACCAAAAAAGTTCAGTAATCACGCAAAAATCAAGCAAAAAAGAGTACATTGCACAAGCTACACTTCGATTCAAGCGGGTAACACGTGCGAGTGAGCGAGAGATTCTCTCGGATGATGGTCGATCCTGCGCGCCAACTTGCGGGAAGCTCTGGAAACACGGCTCGTATCTTGAAAAATATAGGTTAAATATAAATGGTTTCCCTTATGGAATGCTGTGTGGTAACAGCAGTAGTAGTATCTGGCCGTCCAAAGAAATTGCTTGGTTTTTCTGGCGTGCAGGATGTGCTATAGTCCTTTTGAACAGTGCCACAGATAACCAAAATCGACACTCTTTAATTAGATTCCACGGAGATAAGATACCAACGAGCGGCCGTATAAAACAGGACAATTGGCGATTTTTGATCTAGTGTAATGCCTGTTAGTGCTTAGTTTACAATTCCATTCACTAAACGAGTTGAATGCATAGATTTACTAGGATGTCAAGGCGGGGCCAGCTAAAGTTATCATCAGTATCGCAAACAGCATTATAACAGGCTTTAAAAACTGAAACGTTACTACCATATTACCATGATATAATTGGTAAAACTAAAGAGTTAAAAAAATAAAACTAATAATAAATAATTTTTAAAAAAAGAATAAAAATACAAAAAATTCATTCATAACAAGTAATTTTTAATGGAGTGATTTATAAAAATGAGGATCTAATTTCGAAAGAGATAATTAGCCATGTTGCACACAGAAATGAGGCGAGCTAGACCTACACACACTCTATTATGGCCAAATCAGCTTTAAGGCCAGGCGGAATCGGCAATATAAGCAACCAAAATCGACTATCTTACTTTTTCAGCAGCATATAATGAATAATTAGCCCAGCATCTCTAATACATCATGATTTACGCAAGATTCACGCAAATAATTTCACAGCCACGTGTCTCGTGGGTAATGCTGCTTCATTCTGGTGTGATCGGCGATTAAAATTACCAACTACGTTTTAAATTTGTCACTAAATTTTATCTCAAATTATTAACATGCTGGAAACCAGATAATTAGTTGATCCAATAATAATAATAATAATAATAATAATAATAATAATAATATAGTTAAAAAAATTAATACTGATTATAATAATAGTAGTAAAAAATAGTAATAGAAATAATACTAATTATAAAAATAATAATAATACTAATACTACTACTACTACTACATAATAATAATAATAATAATAATAATAATAATAATAGTTGTTATTGTTTCAGCATGTTGTTTAGGGTAATAATGATTGAACTAATGATGTTAATATTTACAACACTCATTGTAGTCTGAAAGGCATCGTGTGTTCTCTATTGAACAACTCGACGGTAGAAGTCTGTTTTACCTGTAATGCTCAAGCCTGGAACACATCGGATAATGAAAATTGCTTTGCTACTGTGACCACGCAAAACTATGAATATTTTCAGTTATGCGCGAGTGAAGCATCGGTTCTTATATGCCAATGTATTTCTGTAATATCTGTATTTTTGATTTTTAATACCATCTCAGTTAACTTTAAAACTTAAGATAGCAAAGAATTTGCAATTACAACAGAGGCCATTATTCGAGTTGCGTAATGTTAAAGCAATTGATCGCTGCCAGATGTGTAATTGGTTCGAGCCTCAATGGTAGTTGTGGCAACAACTGACATATTGTCAAAAAAGAACGAAACGATGGTCCAACGCAGGGATTTTGCTTTCAAGTGAATATTCGCTTAACTATAACTTCTTGACACACTGAATCGATTCGTTTTGTGGCTTTGATTAAATTATGTCAAAGAATACATCCAGATCTATGAAATATTCCTGCCAAGATTATTAAGTTTTAATATTGAAAACTTATATTTAAAATTGAACTTTACTCTAAAAGCTATGACTTTAATAATACCTACATGGAGTTGGATTAGATGTCCTCGATGTGGCAGAATGGCAAGAAAATTCCTGCTGAAACGCAAGTAGCAAGCCAGTTGGCAAAAGCGTTGCGGTTGGTAGATCATTTTTAACAGCTGGTCGGCTAAAACAAAACTCCGTGTCAGAAAGAGCTTCTTTTAAGCAACTGTCACCACTGGTTGAGAAAGTTTCATTGGTAGGATCATCCGACGAGAGAACGCTATCAGAACTTGGTATACCTTTGGCAGTAGTCAAAGAAAATTCAGGATGCTTGATTTGTGTCAAACCTTTGCCACTAACGTACTTCAGAGCCAGATAAGTGAGTACTGCGCGTTTAGCGCGCTTCTCTTGTCTGACATAACGAAGTATCTCTGCTCGTGTATTAACGCACAACAACAAAGGTGCACATATGCAATGCAATTGGCGCGCTTCTCGGCGAAGTAGTTGGTAGCGTCTCAGCCGAGTCGAAAGGCATTCAGCATCACTCGATGCGGCCGTAGCAGAACGGGTAACAACGGACGATGTAGACGCCATAGTAACACCCGAACCATCAGCAATATGACCATGTATCCTTTCAGTATCGATCTATCCAGGCAAACGGACAGAGTAAATCAGGCAATATTTTATATTTATTGAAGAAACCTCTTATTCACACACTTAGTAACAGTTAATTTATTTACTTAATTAAGAAATTGCTTCTAGGATGGAAAACGAGTTACTAAATATATTATACAGTTTCAAAAATTAGTTGCCGGTAAGTTATAAAGCATTCTAAAACCTTACATATATTCATAGTAACTTTTCCATATACAAGGATAAAAACACAGAAAAGGTTGTCCTATGTAATCTATATTATCAATGGGCAATTTTCCATTTCACGCATTGGATAAAAGACCAGTCCATATGCTGGAACAAATGTGCAAACTACTAGGTAACTACTCGGTTGACAATTTTTTTGTGTTCTTTAAGAAAATTCAAAATCAATATGTTAAAAATAAGATAATGGTGTCTGCTAATGTGACTTCTTTGTTAACAAACGTCATGCTTTACGCAACATAATTTTTTTTAGGCACGAAATATTTACTATTTCATCTTAATGAAAGTATCCATAAACAGGCTGACGATGTGGCAATTTGAAGCACCTACCTCTGTTTATAAACATTCCGGCATCTCATTTAATTTAGTGGATTGGAACTAATATTGTTTTCGGATTTGACCGCATTTTGCTTGTGCGGGACAATTGGTAGCACTCATAGGTCGGTAAAATCTTGAACTTCCTTCATCTTCAGATGATGTAATTTTTGGCCTCAATTGATGGGTTCTCACTTGTCCCTTCTTCTTTAAGCCTTCAATTAGCTGATTGTCTGAAAATGACGTTGGATCAAGATTTTCCATTGTTCTTTCACCAAATTTTCGAGAATGGAAAATCTTGATCCAACGTCATTTTCAGACAATCAGCTAATTGAAGGCTTAAAGAAGAAGGGACAAGTGAGAACCCATCAATTGAGGCCAAAATTACATCATCTGAAGATGAAGGAAGTTCAAGATTTTACCGACCTATGAGTGCTACCAATTGTCCCGCACAAGCAAAATGCGGTCAAATCCGAAACAAAAAGGACAGCACTGAGACAACAAATACATCTTTTATAATATTGTTTTCGTTTTGATGGCTATTACGTTTACGATTCTGCCCCATATTGTAACTTTCGTATTGCATTGTTCGTTAAATTTGTTTCGTTCCCATGGTAATAGACAACGGTGTGTAGATTGCAGTGTTCCTAGCTCATACTTTTGATCAACTACTGTCACTGATATAGATAATATTGACATCGTTTGCGCAGCTGTTTTCACTTCATATGATTAAACGATCAGTGATTGCACAGGCGGTGATCATAATTATTTAAATCAACATTGTCATCTTGGTATAACCATCGGTCCCAGTGGTTAGTGTAACATCAAAATTCTAGTACACTAAATATGCCATTTTTTTCTTCATTAGTTATTTTGACTTATTAATATTTAATTATATATAAAATCATGATTATGTCATAGAACATTTCTGTCATTATCCATCTCATATACTCAACCTGTAAGACATCTAGAATTATAATGAGCGTCGACTGAACATTGTGATGGAATTAGACATTATTCTGTCCAAAGTTACTTGTTGGATGTAAATTAAAACTAGGTAGAGTATTTCCAGTGGGGGTTAACGATTCAAGTTCAGTTAAATTTTCTGTCAATTTAGGCTGACGAGTACAATATTCCCTGAGTATCTGTATTTTAAGCGATTCACTGATCAAATGAATTAGTGGGTCAGTATTTATCTTATTTGCAAGATATCCATTTAATTTGTACTAAATATCTCCTGAAAAATAGAAAATAAAGCTCTGTTGTACTAATTGGATATATTCCTGTTTCGTTGAACATCCAACAGAGAAGGATCGACAAACAACGCGCATGTTTAGAATGAAACGGTAAAATATCTGGATTAGCGGTTATCCTACTTTGATACAAAAAATTGGTAATGCAATGAAGCTGACCATACTCTAACGCAATCTTGAGATAAAAATAATTATCCAAATACCTTTTGCACAAAAGGATTTGTAGAGGTGACGTTCTTGATACGACTTGTGACCACAGTGCCTGAATTATTTGCAGAAGTAGCAATACTGTCAACGACAGAGTTAGGCTGCGCTACAGAAATGACAACATTACTGGTAGATATAGGTGAATTCGTAATGACATTGTCAATAGACGCCCGACTGCTGATTGATACAGAATGTTCTTGCTGATTATTTGGTCGGTTAATATCGGTCATTGCAGCT
Source organism: Eudiplozoon nipponicum (assembly GCA_029291075.1). NCBI lineage: Eukaryota > Metazoa > Platyhelminthes > Monogenea > Mazocraeidea > Diplozoidae > Eudiplozoon > Eudiplozoon nipponicum. The sequence goes on from JAQBSW010000354.1 coordinate 102,271, forward strand.
ATCAAACGCGAATCAGTTTGACTCATTAACAGACCACGACTTTTCCTACTTGACGAAAACAATACAGTTGCCTGAAATTTGGCAGGCTTTTTATTAATTCCAGTATCACCATAAATACTTTTGCAGATAGTAGACGATGAAATATCATTAGCAGTTCTCTCCGCACTGTCAGTACACCGACCAACGCCAGTACTGAAATTGTTACTAACGGAAAGATCACTAAAGCCAGGAGATTTATTACGCGTATGTTCCCCATTCTTAATAGTTGATAGTATCTGTTTTGGTTCAAGGTGGTGTTGTTGCTGAGGAAGCTTCTGTTCTATTTTTAACTGCGCTGTACCAGATTCGCCTGCTTCGCTAGACTTTGATACTTCTACATTAGTTATTTTCATCGATGCAGTTGGGGCACCAGCTTTATTACCATGTTCCCGCTTTAATGCTTAAGAAATAAAAAGAAACAAAAGGCAAAACACATGTAGATGCAAGCTCTCTCTCTCTCACTATTATATATATATATATATATATATATATATATATATATATATATATATATATATATATATAGTTTAATTACATATACAAAACCAGCTGATGACTAAATCTGCGTCTGGTGATTTTGTTTGTAATTTTGGTTTATGAGATCTCGTCATTCTTGTATTTAATGTATATTTATCGATCTGTCTATCTATTGTTCGTAAAACATAAATAGTTCGTGAGATAAATGGATTTTGACCGTAATCGATGCATGAAATAGAATTCTTTTAATCATTAAATGTTGATTTATATTGCGCGATGCTGTCCTTGCTTTTTACTCTTCCGCTCTTTTCTTGTGCAGGACAATTGATAGCACTCGTAGGTCGGTACAATCTTGAATCCTTTACATTTCCAGGTGCACCGATTTTTGGCCTTGATTGATGGGATCTCACTTGTCTCTTCCTATTGAAGCCTTCCATCAGCTGCTTGTCTGAAAATGACGTTGAAACCAGATTTTCCGAATTTTCGGGACTTCATTTCCAGTCTCATCTTCAGGGTTGACACCATATTCACAGGAAAAATCAACTTGTGGCAAATGTGGTATCCTCATTCAAGACAAATCTATTTATATTTATTTTAATTCCTAAAGTAGTTTTATTGTCTGTCCTAATATCCGGTCTTCATACCTATTTTCTTATACTCACATGTATACAAAAACTTATCCACGCACCCCCACTAAAACAACCTATACATACACATATATGTACCCTAATCTAAAGTTACACTTATAGAACAACTATAAGCCAACCCTATGGATTGACATACAAGCCTATTCGTGATACCTAGTTTTTTAAAAAATTACTTTTGCGGACAGGTAGAAAGATCCAAAAAATTTTAAATTTTAATCATATTGCAGTAATTCTCAAATTCTCAGTTTACGTAATCTCATCGTGTGTGCAATACGTCAGAGAGAGAGAGAGAGAGAGGTAAATATAACTTTTGAAAGAATATAGTATTATTCTAGCGTTTGGCCAAGACCGAATACGGAGCCAACACTATCTAATGCTATCTCACCAAAATACACATTTATACCCATACCCTGTATAAATTTAATTTTTTCATTTACTGTATGAATTGCCTTTTCTTCATTATACAATGCTTGGTTTATACTGAGAAATGCATGTACATTTTTGGTCAGATGTCTATACTTAAGATCGCTACCTTGATTAATTTAATTGTTATCACCGCCTAACCTAGGAATTTTTATTCAAGTGCGTAAAAGTTTTATTAAAGGTCACAACTGAACTAATTTGTTACTAGGTTCGCAAAACCTAATACATACTTGCATATATTTATTAGCTCTTCGCAACAAACAGTATTTAACTGTAATGGTTTACTTGTTTTAAAATAATCATTTTGGCTTTGTTTGCTATTTTACATTTTTTAATTTAGTTCAATTTTTTGTTACTCTGGTGGTGGTGATATACGCGCAGCACTGACTTTATTTTGGCATAGACGACGTCGGTATGTGATTGTAGATAACATCTGAGGCATATTGTATTGGTATTTCATCTTTAACTCTAGTAAACTAATATATTCTTTTTTAATATTCCGCCCTTTTCTTGTGTGGGACAATTGCTAGCACTCGTAGGTCGGTAAAATCTTGAATCCTTTACATTTTCAGGTGCACCGATTATTGGCCTTGACTGATGGGTTCTCACATGTCCCTTGATTTTGAAGCTCGCCATCAGCTGCTTGTCTGAAAATGACGTTGAAACAAGATTTTCCACACTTTTTTCCGAATTTTCGGGACTTTATTTACAGTCCGATCTTCAGGGTTGCACCATACTTACAGGAAAAAAACTTGTGGCAAATGTAGTGTCCTCACTCAAGACATATCTGTTTATATTTACTTTGATTCCTAAAGTATTTTTGTTTTCTGCCCAAATATCCGGTCTTCATACCTATTCTCCTATACACACATGTATAAACAAACTTATCCAGGCACCCCCACTAAAATTACCTATAAATACACATATATGTACCCTAATCTAAAGTTACATTTATAGAACAACTATAAACCAACCCTATGTATTGACATACAAGCCTATTCATGATTTCTAGATTTAAAAAAATTACTTTTGCGGACGCGTAGAAAGATCAGTTTTTAAAAATTTTACTCATTGCAGTAATTCTAAAATTAAATCTATGCCAATTAGAGAAGTCATGAGGAATATGATTGTTATTTGCGTTGCGGCTGGCGGTAGTTTTGTTATGTTGTTCGAAGACTGGTTAAATACAATGGGGTTGGTGTTTAGTTCAAGTTCGCAAACTTGATTTAAAGCATGATTGTTATTTGTTAGGTTAAAAATATCCATTATTGGCATTTTTCATACAATAGCAAATAAGATTCATGAAATAGACCAGTAGTTCGTTCTTACTCGACAAATCCTCCGTATTAATCTGGTTGATTGCGGATAGAGTTCCCACGGCAACCATTTGGTTCAGAATCGTACAGATAATCGCAATATCATAAAGCTATGTCCAAGCATTGATATAATACAAGTTGATATTTTAGTCGATTAACATTAATTATAAGAGAATCAAAATATTTTAGTAAAAAGTTATATTAAAATTATAAGTTACTTACTCCTAATGACTTAACGTCATTTCATCATATGTAATAATAGCAATTTGCCAAAAAATGAACTAAATGTTTATCTTAATAGAGTCAAACGTAAGAATATATTCTGCCGATGGCAATTATGAAAATCAGTGATTAAATATAAAACAGATATCGAAGCAGATATACCCAGATTGAAGCTCCTTCCGCGGCAAATTCTGGACAGTACGTGATGAGTTCTTAATAGGGACGAAACTGGTATACTGGATGAATTTCCTTTTCTACAATATACAATGCTTGGTTTATACTGAAAAATGTATATACATAATGAGTTAGGTGTGTATATCAAGATCTTAACCTATATTTAAGTTATTGTAATCACCGCCCGCGCAACCTATGTTCCTTTAATTATATATATTCTTTTGAAATGCGAGCTTTAATAAAATTCATTATACCCTTCCTGTGTGCAAAAACAAAAAGAAATTTTGCAAGTATGTATTAGGTGTTGCGAACCTAGTAACAAAAAGAAATTTTATCAGATACAAGAAACATTTCTTTCTCATTATCCGGCTGAAATTTGTTTATCCATAAGGCTTCGTATGTGGCTAACTTCCTTTTTTTATTGCATTTAGTAATTAGTATGAATGCTACGTCTGGAGAACAAACGTGCGATGTTTCGATGATGTGTTGCGCAATTGCAGACGTGTATTCACTATTTGATTTAAAACAGGCGTTAAAGTTACAATATTTTCTCAATCGAGTTATTAACCGTCTGTCTGACGCGCACAATTGATTGGTTTCCGTTTTTTTTACACTCCTCTATGTTCACATATTTCTATCTTGCTTTGCTTTCCAATTTATATATAAAGATATGTTCATTAGTAGATACTTGAGATAATGAGAAAGAAATGTTTCTTGTATCTGATAAAATTTCTTTTTGTTTTTGCACATAGGAAGGTACAATGAATATATATATATATATATATATATATATATATATATATAATTGTTTAATATACTACGAAATCAATGATGAATTACCTGATATATATAAATATAAATTTAGCGAAAAGTGCATAACAATTTCCATCATGGCTGCAATGAAACTGCGCAGTAGAAACGAAAGTCAAATAAACTGTATATGAGACCACAAGGAGGGAGTGTCACATTTCATATTTTTCAAATAATAACTTAATTGCGAATGGAACTGTATTAGCCAGTTGCCATATTGTTTGGATTATGACAATAAAAGGTCGAGACGCGTTAATATGTGTGAATGACGGCAGATTTGCTTCTGCGCTACGGAGTAAAATACTCTAGTTGTTTTCATTAAATTCACGAAGTTGATTTAAATTTAACTGCGGATGAAGAAGACCAGATGGGTAGAACTATTAATCGCAAAACTTTCAGGGATCCTTTACGAAATACGAAATAGCAATTTTAGCTATCATAGACAAAAATATGCTCCTGGTCTAACTGATAAAGAGCTTGGAATCTCACATAGGTGGGTTTATTTCCTACGGTCTATTAATTAAATAATAATAGATGTGTCAATGATTCTATTCACAATAGCTGACCCGGATAACGCTTACTAGCTGCCGAGTAGAAGCGAAACCGTGGTCTAGTAGATGGATTATCAAAAAATAAAATTCTGGAAATACTGAGGCCTGCAGACATAGTTCATACTCTCTTAGTTTCCAAGGAAAGCCAATTAAACAATAAATATACGTTTAATGGTACCTAACAATAGCTACAGATGAAATTTCATTTAAAAAACAAAGGAATAATCAAAATTCTACGACAAGTGACGTCACCGTCACCATAGAGAGGAGTACAATATTTACAGCCTGAAGTTTTTTTTGTCGCATAACTAAGTAAATAAATCCCCTTCATGTCTGAGACTGTAATAGAGCATTAGGTCGCATGTTTCCAGAGGGTATTTAATCCTGGTGATGGCGGTAACATTTAGTGGTCAAAGAAATTTCTGACATGTTGGTATTAAAGCTCAAACTAGAAAAAATAAATAGCACAAGGGCTGATTATTCAACGGACCTAGCTGGTAAAATGACTGACTACTAGACGGAAGTATTTATTAAGTGTTGCAAACCTAGTAACAAATTAGTTCAGTTGTGACCAGAAGGATAAACCAAAGGCAGCATGAACGGAAAGTATAATCCCATGCACATTCGTTTCGTGCTTACTGGCGACTCATCAGTAGGAGCCGGTATTACGCCCTTTAACCACTATATATTTGGTAGAAGAATGTGGAATAATAGGAAGGTACAATCTCCTAGACGAATGTGTAAACCTGTAATAGTGAAGCTAACATAATCTAAAGTCAACGACAATACGACTTCAATGCTAACTCACACTATATAATATATATACCGAGTCTGTAAAGGATACTAACACTATGGCTATTGGGTTAGTAACTGATACCTTTTTTTGAAATCGATGAGTGCCGGATACTAACACTATGGTTTCCGAGTCGGTACATGATACCAACCTGATGGATATAAATTTATGCTAAAGTTCACCCAAATTGAGAATTAAAACAATTTCCGAACACCTGTTACTCCAGTTAAACCATACACTCTGGCCTTCATCGATATCAGTTATCACATTTCGCGGTAAGCATGATATCATTCAATTCAATATATATATAGTGTTAGTACCCGGTACTCATCGATTTCAAAAAAGGTATCAGTTACTAACACAATAGCCATAGTGTTAGTATCCTTTACAGACTCGGTATATATATATTATATAGTGTGAGTTAGCATTGAAGTCGCATTGTCGTTGACTTTAGATGATGTTAGCTTCACTAATACAGGTTTACACATTCGTCAAGGAGATTGAACTGTCCTATTATTCCACATTCTTCGACCAAATATATAGTGGTTAAAGGGCGTAATACCGACTACTACTGATGAGTCGCCAGTAAGCACGAAACGAATGTGCATGAGATTATATTTTCCGTTCATGCTGCCTTTAGTTTATCCTTCTGGCCATAACTGAACTAATTTGTTACTAGGTTCGCAACACCTAATACATACTTACATATATATTAGTTCTCCGCAACAAACAGTATTTTACTAGACGGAATACCATTGGAGGACTTGATAACTTCTAGAGGTACTCCATAAGGACGGAAACATTGTCTTTTAGAATATTTGTAGGCCAATATTTAAAAAAATTATAACAGCTCTATCTATTCATTGAGGGTGATTAGGAAAAATCACCATTAGTTTAATCTATAATATATCGCACAATATTTACTTTTATCTAATGATAGCACAATCGTGCGTATAAGCTTGACGGCACGCTTTATTCGGTCGAAGTTAATTCATATAAACGATTACTTTTAATGTTAAACAAAAAATGGTTGCGCGCGCGGTGATAACAATTGTTGAAATCAAGGTTGCTATCTTTGTTTAAACATTAGTCCCATCGCATACAAATATTTGTTATTATAATCTAAGTATTGTACAATGTAGAAAAGGAAATTAATCCTATAGAACAATTGCGCCCTTACTGGGAATTGGTCGCGTAATATCGAGAATTTGCAGCGGACAGGGCTCAAACATAGACACGTCTGATCCGGAATTTGTTTTCCTAACCACTGATCCAAACTGTCACAGTTTTCAATTATGCACTAAATAACGTATCTTGGTTAGCCTATTCTTTAGGTAGATCCCATTTGGCATCTCTGTATAACTAAAGTTGCAACCAAACATCACAAATCTGTCATTAAAGTATAGACACCACCCTATCTAGGAAGTGCTATAGAATTGAAAATTTATATAATTAAGCGAACACTGGTTGCGCAGATGGTGATGACAATTAATTGATGTTACCTGTCGGTTGAGTTAGACAATTACAATTTTCTATTTCCAGACATTGACTAAGCAACTCCAAACGGTTTTCGCATCTAGCATCAGCCTCCAGTAGAAGGGAAGCTTGAATGCAATATGCTTTTAACAGACCATGAAAGTCGAACAGCTCATTGGAAGCTAGGCTGAGTCCAGTTGAAGTAAACCGATCAAGTGAGAATTTTGAAACAGTTAATTGTGACAGCTTTCGTTGAGCGCCTAGCTTAGGAAAACAGCAACAATTCTAAATATAAAAAATTAAAAAAGCATCGCTTAAGCAGCAAATTTTCTAAAATTGAAAAGTTTGTTCACAAGAGAATATAAAAATGACCAAATAGCTAATAAAGTACCAATGATGCTTTGTATTAATTGATGTGCACAAATAGGACCAGAAGGACAAACCATAGTGAGCATGAATCGAAGGTATAATCTCATGTGCACATTCGTTTCGTGCTTATGGGCGACTTATCAGTAGGAGCCGGTGATACGCCTTAAACCCTCTGTATATTTGGGTGAGGAATGCGGGATAATTGGATGGCAAAATCTCCTATACGCATGTGTGAACATGCAGTAGTGGAGCCAACTTCGACAGTGCGTCTTCAAAGCCAACTCACTATATCATGTACCTATTTGGCAACCATAGTGCTGGAATCAGGTACTGACTCAACAGACATTGTTTGTACCGTTATATATTATATATTGTAAGATGTCTTCGAAGTCGCATTTTTGAAGACATTATTTGAAGTTAGCTCCACTACCGAAGGTCTACACAGTCGTATTTGAGATTGTATCGTTCAATTCTTCCGCATTCCTCACCAAAATATACAGAGGGTATAGGGAGAAATACGAGCTCCTACCGAGAAGTCGCCTGTAAGCACGAAACGAATGTGAGCATGAGATTATACCTTCCGTTCATGCTGACTTTGGTTTATCATTCCGGTCCTACTTGAACTAATTTGTTACTATGCACGCAACAACTAACACACAGCTGCATATATATTAGTCTTCCTCAACAAATAGTGTATAACATCCAACGATGTCATCATGAATACTGCATGAGTATATGTACAACAGTAATTAAGGAGCAAATTATTTTCTAAATAATTTAGGCATATTTTGAAATGCACGATGTATAAAATATTTTGCATATGCGTCAATTACATTAAAAATAAACAATAAATCTAAAAAAGTGAAAAAATGCAACATATGCTTACATTTTTATTATGAGTGACTGAGTTGTTACTGAGATTTAAAAACTTCAATTCCATGATGAAGTATTAACATGGAGGCCAGACGAAACAGAAGAACAAAAGATACATCTATGATCACATGTAAACGTGCATTTCGGTCTTATTGGCAAATCTTCAGCAGGAGTCGGTACTAGGCGAAAATCCTGTCTCTATCCCACTATATATATATAACCAATGATCATTTAATTATAACATAAGGAAGCAGTATTATTTCTGGTTCTTTTTATTGCAGGTAATAAGATATTAGCGATACATATATACATATATATATATATATACTTCTGATCGACACAGCATCAATAATATAGTTCATTAATTTTTTTAATAAAAAATAATGACGAAACATACTTTGAACCGATTTCAAGAAAAGGAAGTATATTAGCATACTCATATCCATTTTCATGAACCTACGTGAATAAGTGAATTCACACATACATACATAGATATATACATTTATACATACAGAAACAGACACAAATACATATATATATATATATATATATATATATATATATATATATAATATATACATATATATAAGCAAAAACAAGGAAATGCGTAAGGTTGCAAATGCAAATCATCCAGCAGATAGGTACCGCCATTATTGGGAACTTTCCAGGTATTGTCCAGAATTTGCCGCGAACTGGACCTGAAACGGGCAAAATTTGCTTCGAAGCTTGGGACTCTATCAACTGTGCCCCCATCACGCATAATACACGCAGTTTTCATTTACACACCAACTGATGATTCTGGTTAGCCGTAACTTCTGTTGAAGCCTATATAGCATCACGTTCTACCTGAAGTTCTAACTACCTACTCCCAATCTGTTATTATAGAATAGACCATAAAAACGAAACCGATTTAGAGGATGTACTGCCTTTACTACCTTACGCAATGATGAGTTCATACTGACAAATATATAAATAATCAACATCCTGCCATAAATCTTAAATTTAACGTTATATTCCCAAGTGGTATGGTGCCTGTTCTAAAATGACAGACTAGAAGTGGCTAGTTATAACTTTAGATCGAAAATAATTCCGCTTAGGCTCCACCTGAATGAAGACCTAACCAAAAACATCAGCTAGTATGTAACGAAAAATTTCGTGTAGTATGTAGCAGGAGTGAAGTGGATAGTCCCAGACTCCAAAGTAAAGGTAGCCAGGTTCGATTAACGTCCGCTACAAATGCTGGACAGTTCTTGGCGAGTTCCCAATAAGTACTAAACCCACTTACTAGACGAATTAAATTTATAATAATGGTATACAATGCTTATATTTTACTGATATATATATATATATATATATATATATATATATATATATATATAATTAAACCTTTTGAACGTCCTCATTCATTGAGGCTAAACCCCAAACACTTGATACTAACATTTTTAGAAGGCTAAACATCCTCAGCTTAGGGCTCACGGTATAAGAGTGACAATATTCACCAGTCACAACAGAAAAATTTCACTAATGTACGTTTTCAACGCATATAAGGGCAATGGATGTGCGAGATTTACCTTATAGAGTGCAAGAAAATCGGCGTTTTCTTGTTCTGCCTCCTCCACAGTTCCGGACTCCGATAAATGCGGTGGAAAAGAAAACATGGCATGACGGGTGCCCCTTTTTCCTATTTCGCGAAAATAGTTGTGCAAGGTAGCACCAGACGGGGATGAATTCTTCAAAGACCCTAAATAAGAAGTGGATATAATTCTTTAACATTATATAAATTAACATAGTAAATATTAAGGAAAAAGCTATAAAAACCGGGTCGGATCGGTCGAAAAATTCTAAAACTGCATACAAACAAAACGCACATACACACGCTCAAATGAACTGGTTGAATTTGATTGTGTTGTCAGCACAAAGTTAAAGTTGGTGAAGCAATTTGCCCTTATTTGGTATCCATCAATTAGTTATCTAAATCTGTCGCAGTCGGGATATGAACCAAGGTGCATTTGATCATCATCATGTCCAGCCACACAAAAGTCAAAAGTGACTAATGTTTCACTGCCATATAACCATAAGGAGTGAAAAAAGTATATAAGTGAATTTAGACAAATTATTAGTGAGATTTACAAGAGAGAGAGAGAGAGAGAGAGGCAGAGAGAGAAGGAATACCTTGCTACTATGAGTAAATTTATCAGGATAACTAAAGCTCTCCACAACACCATTATGGCCTAGTTAGCATTGGGGCCAGGCGACATCAGCAATACATTTGATCTGGTCTTGCAAAGCATCCCCTATGCCAGAAAAGCCATACACCAGGATCCACCTGAAGGAAAGCTTGATTTAAATTGTAAGTTAGCATAAAGTTGAAAATCGCATTTAGTGCACCGTTTAAATGTAGTGGTTTAATTACAAGACTAAAGAAAAACGTTGAATAGTTCGATCCTGGCCGTTGCAATATTGGCAACTATTGCAGTCAGATTGAAGACAGTGGATGAAAACACCTTGTTAAACCCAACAAGGATAAGGTAAATAAGTACTGGATAAATATCTGATAAAGACGAAACCAGTCAAATTAACGAATTAATGGGCTTATTATTTAATAACTGGTTAATAAATTATTGAGAATATAGTCCTTCTAAATTTCATCATTAACTGCTAATTTATTTTTGAAGCTCATTGTGAATTGAATGCTTATTAGTCTTTTTCTCTTTCCTTGTATTTCTCATTGCTTCGTTAATTGTTTTCATAATTTTCTTGTCTAACCATCAATTATGTTATTACAGATATTAATTAAGAGTGATTTTTATGATTCTTTTCTCTATCTTACCCCCACCCTATCTGTTTATATCACTCTGGTAATCCAGCATTTCACATGTTAATAATAAAATACTTAGTCTGACGCGTGCAAAGGGTAACTTAATATCTATTGACTGCATTTTCATTCAGATAGATGTACACGTATATTAAGTATACTTAACTGAATCATTTTTATTTATGTAAACATACACGCACATATGTGACATGCGACCATTTAATGATATAACAAAAACTGTTATTAAACAAGCCTATCCTAAGTACAAATTAAATTAGATACTGTTTGTGACTAAGGGCTAAAATATATGCAATTATGTATTAGGCATTGCGAATCTAGTAACAAATTAGTTCATTTATGACCAGAAGGATAAACCAAAAACAGCATGAACGGAAAGTATAATCTCATGCACATTCGTTTCGTGCTTACTGGCGACTCATCAGTAGGAGCCGGTATTACGCCCATTACCCACTATATATTTGAGTGAGGAATGTGGGAAAATAGGACGGTAGCGTAATACCGGCTCCTACTGATGAGACGCCAGTAAGCACGAAACGAATGTGCACGACATAATACTTTTCGTTCATGCGAGCTTTGGTTTATCCTTCTGGTCATAAATGAACTAATTTGTTACTAGGTTCGCAACGCCTAAAACATAATTACAAGTTAAGTTTTTTGAGTGAAATTTTACACGCGAAAGTATCATCAGTTTTATCATTTTTATCACTTACACCAGCATGAGTTTATAAAGAGTGAATCTGATGTAATGTGTTCCCGACTCTATAATGCGAGGGTGAACTCAGCTACGTCATTTCACATGGTGAGTATAAAACAAGGTCTAACGCATGTAAATGGTAAATTTTTATTCAGCCACTCTAGTTTCACTTAGTTGAATGAAGATAACAGGTATGAATATACAGGCATACGCACACGTGATACGTACCTGTCTAGTGAAAGGTCAGTCAGAAGTATATATGCAATTGCTAAAAGAAATATCACACTTGCTTCATTGGTTTGTTTTGTAAAACTTGTGACTATTAATACACTGATGATGGCAGTCGCCAAAGACTGTTTATAATTCTCCCAGGAACAAAATATACAGTTTCACAATTATACATTCTTTTACTTAATACATTGTATTTTTTACCTGATGCAATGTTTAGTGCGTTTGAGCATCCAGGTTTTGCGCTACTTATTTGTTGTATTACAACGTATACACGGAATCCAACTTAATCCTCATTGCTTTTTTACATTTATTTTATAAAGTAACAAATACTTAAATCAAGTTGAGATTTGAGAAAATAGAAAATCTTTCCTAACTGTGTAGTTTAAACCTGTGTTTACTTAATTAATTTATGGATCATCATGCTAAGTATTTATAATTCAACATATATAAAAATAGATGAACTCAAGGATATACATAATTAACAGGGAAAATAAGAAAACCAGCAAACACTTAGGAACTCAAATTTTTCAATGTGTATAATTGACTAGCTGCAAAACATGCCATATTTATTGTACGAAATGATTTATTAGCTTAATATGCATAATTACATTATACATTGTAAAATATTGCTTTGAAATCTTTCATGGTTAGCATATTTTCAGGCATATCCCAGTCAACGGTAATCGACTTTGTTTCCTTAGATTCGGAAATAGTGTTTGGCATAGTTCCTAATAGTTTGTCCATCCTAGCACGGTGATATGGTATAGCTCATTAGACTGTTTGTGAAAAAATATGCGCATAAGTATATAATTGAAGAACAGCTACAAAAACACGAAGTAAAAAGAAACATTGTCGAATTAATTCGTAAACACTAAGAAATGAAATGACGAAGGTAAATCCTTTTTTTCAAACTACCTGAAAACTCGAACCCGTACTGATGAGATCCAGTCTGCATTGCTGTTTGTCCTGGAGTAGTTGAAATATTGCTTGGTTTTGCAAAGACTGTTGGCAGATCAGGCGGAGCAATACGTTGACAAACTTCCAGAAATCGTGAACCAAAATCGTACACCTTATAGGCCTGGCTAAGATAATGAAATAGCCCCATCTTTTGCAGAACAAATGAATTCAGTAACTGTTCATTTGGATTTTAAGACAGTGCGGGTTTTTAAACAAAAATTAAATCAATTAAAGTAAAGTAATGTACAATATATCACATACAAGATTAGCACTAACACAGACGGCCAAAAAGTGAATATAATAACAGACACCTCACTATAGCATAGCCATGGGAAAAGAATGAACTTACATATTAACAAAAATAATAAGTAGAAAAACAACAACAATAATAATAATAATAATAATATTAATAACAATTAAATAATAATAATAATAATAGAAATAATAATAATGATAACGATAATAATATCTAATATAATTAATAATACCAATTTTAATAAAAATTATTATCAATACTAAATTTGCGGTAAACTCAATTAAAAATATAATGAATATATATTTTTTGCTTTGACAACTGTGTTTTGCTTTCCATATATGTGTATTGCGGTTTGATTCTTACTAGTCAATTTGCCGCCGTCATCACGTGTGACTGACGGTAGTTTTGCTACGTTGTTCGACGACTGGTTAAATAAAGTGGAATTGGTGTTTACTTCAAGCTCTAAAACCTGATTTAAAGAAATGTTACCACAACCCGCGCAATCAATGATTTTATAACTGTGTTGATACCCTTTACAACATTATATATTAAAAATAGAAATTTGGCTTTGAAGTCACATTATTAAAGACTTCTTATAAAGTTAACTTTTTTTCTACTTTAATACACATTCGTATAGGAGATTGTACCATTCCCCTGTCTCACATTTCTTGATCAAATATATAGTTGGTACAGGGCGAAATACCTACATCTACTGATAAGTCGTCAGTAAGCACGAAACGAATGTGCACATGAGATTATACCTTGCATTCATGTTGCCTTTAGTTTATCTTTCTGATCATATTTGAACTAATATGTTACTAGGTTGCCAAAATCTAATGCACAATTGCATATATATTAATTTTCCACTACAAACAGTATCTAACTGTTACGTAATTAACTTAATGATGTCATGATTACCGCGAAATGTGAGAACTAATATCGATCAAGGCCAGAGTGTCTGGATGTACTGGAGTAACAGGTGTTCAGAAATAGTTGTAATTCTCAATTTCGGTGAACTTTAGGATACACTGATATCCAGCATGTTCTTACCATGTACAGACTCGGCAAACAGTGTTTGTACCATGTACCGACTCGGCAAACATAGTGTTTGTACCATGTACCTTTTCGGTAATGTAATGTTGTTATGGGTTACTGACACAACAGTCATAGTGTCCGTATCCTTTACTGACTCGGGATATATATTACATAGAGTAAGTTAGCATTGAAGTCGCATTTTCGAATCTTTATATGATGTCAGCTTCACTATTGCATGTTTGCACATTAGTCTAGGAGATTGTACCGTCCTATTATCCCACATTCGTCACCAAAATATGTAGTGGTTAAAGGGCGTAATACCGGCTCCTACTGATGAGTCGCCAGTAAGCGCGAAACGAATGTGCAAGAGATTATACAATCATGCAGTCTTTTTTACTCATCTGGTCATAATTGAACTAATTTGTTACTAGGTTCGCAACACCTAATACATTCTTTTATATATATGAGTTCTCCGCCGCAAACAGTATTTAACTGTTATATATTGAATTGAATGATGTCATGCTTACCGCGAAATTTGATAACTGATATCGATCAATGCCAGAGTGTGCGGATTTGCTATGGTGGCATGTGTTCGGAAATAGTTATACTCAATTTTGGTCAACTTTAGCATATATTGAAATCCAATGTGGTGATACCATGTACATTCTCGTTTACTGAAGCATTAGACATAGCCAGTTTGATATATATTCGATAGAGTGAATTGGCTTTGGAGTCACATTACTGAAGACTTCGTATCAGGTTATCTTTATTTACGCTTGACTACACATTTGTATAGGGAGTTGTATCGTCCACTTATCTCCACCTTACTTGATCAAGAATATTGTGAGTATAGAGTGGAGTACCGGGTACTACTGATGATTCACCAATAAGCAAGAAAAGCATGTGCATATGAGATCATAACGTTTGTTCACGCTGTCTTTGGTATATCGTTCTTGCCCTATTTAAACTAAGTTGTTAACAGATAAACAACACCTAATACACAATCTCATATATGCGAACAAAGTAAACAACCATTCTAAGCGGAAAATTTACAAATTCAAATGCTTAATATTCCAGAGAAAGTAAAATCTTAATGCAATAAACACGTATAGGATGAAGGGTTATCCAATAATATGAAGTAATCGGCCTTCAACGACGTTTCCATGAATTCCAAAAGAAGACACCATGGTTTATTAATAAAAAAATCAATAAATATATGAAAAATAATAATTTACGGAAGACGAAAGAACAACAGAAGCATACATGCGTTCATAGAAACAAGAATATCTAAATACATACATATATGCATGAAAATATATAAGCGTGCATGCATAAAGAAATGAATGCATACATACATACATATTTCCATAAAACATAAAAAATAAAGAAACAAGAATGCGCACATTTATATAAAAATACTGCATAATTGAATAAATATATACATACATACTAACATAGATACATACAAACCTACATACATACATGCATACATACATACATACATAAATACATACATACATACATACAAACATACATACATACATACAAACATACATACATACATGCATACATACATACCTACATACATACATACATACATACATACATACATACATACATACATAAATATACTTAAATGCATGCCTACAAACACCCATACATACTTACAGACATACATACAAATATATACGCACATATAAACATACATGCATACCAACATACATCCATACACACATGCATCCATACATAAATAAATACAAACATAAATACATACATATATAGACGCGCTAACAAACCTTATGCCGAAGATTGTGCCAATCAACAACTGCAGAGACCACGTTGGCCAGCTGATCGACGTAGTCACGTGAACAGTTGTAGGTTAACAAAGTGACATTGCGACCATTAACTTCTAAGAGAAAAATACACTGTCGCGGAACACAGACCCGTCGCAAAGAAACTCCGGAGTCACTAGTAGTAGCTTCGTTAAAGCTTTGAGAATCTGAGGTTATAAAATAGGACAAACCATTATATGACGTTGTCAAATTCTTACATTACATATAAATAATAAACAAATAAACTACACGATTTAATGTATGATGTAGTAATAGGAGAACAATCCAAATTCGACAAAATGTGTTTTACAATTTTCTTCATGCATGTTTCATACTTCCTGGATACGCAGTGGTAATGGCCGGTACTAAATCCAAAGCTCAGCATTTAGTTGATAGGTAATATGTGAGCCCCTCGTTAGTATGATGGTTGATTGAGCCTTAAGGTTTATATGAAAGATAGGGTGTCCAAATGATAAGCCGGACTAAACTGGTGGCGCTTAAAACCCGCTAGAGTTTCTCTCACTAGGCCGATCAATAACAAAAGATTAGGCTAGCACAGACTCAATCTCTCACTTGGAATTAATGACATACTGTGCATATGCGGTCACCAGATGATTCTAAATTTCACAGTTTTGCGACAGTGAAACATTAGCATATAATGTTAGTGCAATGCTGTTTGATAGCAGTAGTAACAAAATTAATAAAGATAGCATTACAAATAGCAGCGGTATCAATAGTAGTAGTAGCATCAGCAGCAGCAGCAGCAGCAGCAGTATTAGTAATGGAAATAGTAGCTGCAGAAAAAGGAGTATCAGTAGTTGTAGTAGTAGTAGTAATATTAGTGGTGGTAGAACAAGCAGCAGTAGTAGTATTATAAATAGTAAAAATTGTAGTAGTAGTAGTAACAGGAGTAAAAGTAGTAGCAGCAAACGTAGTCATAGTTGTAGCAGTAGTAGTAGTAACAGAATAGTAGAATAAACAATAGTAGAAGAAGAAGCAGCAGTAGTAGAAGTAGGTCCAAAGTAGCCAAAGAAATTCTGGCCTGAAGACATGCGGGCACAAGCTAGACAGCCCGGGAACGGTAGCATGAACCTTGTCGGGTCTAATGGGACACAGTCATCATCCTGTTTCTCTGAAGCCTAGAGTTTGGCCTAACTACGCAGTAACAATTAGTGTTAAATGTGTAGTGACGGAATGAGAACAAACGTGCCAGACGCAAAGGGCAGGTTTCGGCTGCCGAAGGAAACATGGCCATTGGCATCTGGGCAGATAGTGCTCATCAGCCTTGGTTGGCAAGCTATCTAAGAGAAGAAAAACTCCGAACACAAACCATTCCTACTAGGATTGGGCGACTTAGCGTTCTTTTACGGTTCACATATAACCATGAACGATACAAGGTATAGTGATTACATACGGCATCGGCCGTCAAGCAGTATAGAAACGGTCGCTTTATCTACTGATTCGTGCAGGGCAGATAAGCGAAATCAGGCTACTGCAGACATCCTCATCTCCGATTCTACCTCCTGTATTTTTTTCCTATTCTCATTGAAATAGTAACGCTTTTTTAGATACTATGAATATTATGGGTGCTGATCATATCACTGAGTCCATTATCGGGTTGCCAAATATCGAAAATCGTTCAAGTAGATTACCATTCATTAAACCCAGGTTAGGTTTTAACATCGGTGCATTTAATGTGCGAACTTTAAAACAACTTGGACAACAAAAAGCTCTTTCACATACGTTGGATACATTTTAAATCGATGTACGTTGCGTAGCTGGAACCAGAATACAGGATCCTACGTGCATTACAGCACTGGGTGCGCCATCCATATCTACGTATTATTGGCTTCGAACCTCTGGTTCCACGGATATTTTTCAAGCTGTTAAATTGGACGTCGGTATTGTCCTTAACACACGAGCTGAAACTTGCTTAACTGAATGGATCTCTGTAAAAATCCGACTTCGTGCGGCACTTATAAATACGTCTATTAAAATCAATGCAAAAAACCTTAATCAACCTTGCCTTTTAGTGTATCTGCATATGCTCCTACTGATTACAGCATAGATGACGGCAAGGAAACTTACTCCGACTAAGTGGAGCAAGAGTTTCGGATATAGTCTAGGTTATGGGTGAGATGGATGCTTAAATAACGCAGAATTTCAATTAGGTGGAAGATAATCTTTAATTTCGACGCGCAACGATAATGGTGAACGGCTTTTGGATAGCTGCGCAGAACAATTTTAAGGTATTAAATTCCTAGACGAAAAAATTGAAAAAAGCTATTAATAATGCTATCATTGAAAACACAAACTGTCATCTGAATTCACCTGGTCGATTGAGCAAACCCGTGTTCTGAGAAGGTTCACTGGTGAGATTATGACCAGTCATTAGCTGATCGGTAGAATCAGGTTGAATTTGTTCTTTGCAAGAAATGAAATTTCTGAAACAGCAAAAACTCGGCAAATCAATGCCTATATAAAAGGAATAATAGCAGATTAAAAAATAAAATGAAAACCTCAGGTTAATAATAGAAATATCGATATATATATATATATATATATATATATATATATATATATATAATTACAGAATAATAGACAGTAACGATTATATATGTGGTCTGTATGAAATAAGCAATGCATAAGAGGAAAAAATAAAATTCTTTAACCGGACCGGTTTGGCCTTTGATTGGCACTAATCAAGTAGATGCCAGAATTTATCGATCGATAATTGAACCGGGGAGCATTTGATTTAGTTTTGAAACTCATCCCCTTAACCCTTGCAACGCCCATCGAAATGTACTACCCTAAATTCTGTCAAAAAGTGGTATGTTCGCATAAGTTTCTAATACTATACGTGCTCTCTAAACAAAAAATTCTTGTCGCCAAAAGTCCGCAGTGAATTTATCGCAGAACTTCACTACTACCAGCGGCGTCCGTTAAAAATGCCAACTTTATCCACTTCTGTTTATATTTAAATAAAACTGATTTATAAAACTACATTTTCATGCGTTCAGAAAGCTGGAAGGTTAGTCGATCCTGACTATGCGGATGATACTGTATACGAAAATCGAGATTCTGCACAGGCCACCTTTCGGTGTGAAATTAACAGCTTCCAAATATCAAATACTACTCTAGAATCACCCATAAATCACTTCAACTCTACTGCTTCAATGTAAGATCGGGAAATTGTTGACAGATTTAGACATTTTGATAGCTAAATCGATAACTCAGCTAATATGACGCACAAAAATTAGCAGCAGCAGCAATAGTAATATTAGCATGTTTTCTTCTTCTCATGGTTATACGCCCGTGAAGCATCAGTTATTAAGTGCAATTGTGCATTGGGTGTTTCACATATAATAACAAATTAGTTCAAATAAAACCAGAAAGATAAACCACAGTCATCATGAACGAAAAGTGTGATGTCATGTGCAGATTGGTGTTATGCTTACTAACGACTCATTAGTAGGAGTCGGTATTACGCCTTATGCCCACTATATATTTGAGTGATGAATGTGGGATAATTGTACGTTACAATTTACTAAACGAATGTGTAAACCTACAATAGTGGAGCTAACTTTATATAAAGTCTTCGGCAATGCGACTGCTAAACCAACTCACCACATATAATATATATAACGAGCCTGTAAAGAGTACCGACACTATCTCAACACTACGGTTGCCGAATTGGTACAAGGTACCAATACTTTATATGCCGATTCCGTACATGGTACCAACACAATGGATATATAATAATATAGTGTGTTGCCTTTAAATTCGCATTGAAGTTGTGTTGTTGTCTCTTATGGTGATGATAACGATGATGGCCATGCAGTCACGCTATGCAATGTCAAGCTTTGATTTCTTTTTTGCTGTGTAGACAATTATCATTGTTAAATGGCTAGTGATGAATGAGAGAAAACGTGTCAGATCCAAAGGGTGCGGTTCTGCTACTGAAGGAAAATTTCGCCACGGAATAGGAATATCAGAGTGAATGGTAGTTTTAACACAGTGTTTTCCAAATGAACCAAATAAATCTTCAACAGCAATCGCTGCAAATGTGGTTTGGCAATTCAATGGAATTCAAAAGGTGTACAAAAATGAACAGATGCATTGTTTCTCCTAGCTGAATCTGTGAAAACTTACGGTTTTGTTTTCGACGGTGAAAAACTGTTGTCGCATTGGGGTAGCAGGTAACCTAAGGAGCTGACAACTTTGCTATAAAACCTGATACCATATAGGACCTACATCCCCTTTGCAATCAAACATATAGAAGAAGAAGAGACCAAGAAACAGGCGACCATATCTGGAAAATAGGAGGTTCTGGACTTCGTTCCTATCAGTTATCATAAATTACACACACAATAGACACACATCTTGCTTCAGGTCTCCTGTAGGATAAATAGGGCCGCCTAATCAACAGAGTCCTAGCACGTGAATAACGCAAAAATTATATTGCCGTTGAGTCTGAAGTCCGGGCTACCGAGATAGAAGGCTAATTAGGCGATACATGATAATGTGCCAATAAACACGCAAAATCACACGAGAGTAAATATAGGCGGTGCCATTTTAAAGCTTTTTTTCTAAGAGCGGTTATTGGTGGTTAAATCTTATTGGGGCAAAACCTGCGCTATGATGCGCATGGTGGACTTCTTTTTATTCTCGCTTCTTCAAGTTTGTCGCTAACACAGAAGAATATACAATTTATTGTTTCTGGGAATGAGATTAATGGTTAATTTATCACTGCTGGCTATATTTACAAGTGCAGTACACACAAAGCTTAGCTACAGGAGGACCAAAATGCTCTGAGTACTTAGCAATGTGTAACATAAGAAGCCAAGTGCTGATAAAAATGATTCCATACTCTTCCAAATGAGAATATGAGCTGGCGAGGCCTAAGATATCCGTCCTTATTTACAGTTTTTCACTAAAGGCCTTGCTCGGCCATAGAGCCATAAACTTTCATTTGGACTGCGCTAGACTCTGCATAGTTAATCTGGTTCCCGTTACCGGACAAACTATCAACCGTCCTCATAAAGATAAGGAAAAACTCTTGAAAAAGCTATCACACAATTAACATCGTCATGATATTAAAATGATTTCCAATCGTTTCCAAGTCAAACTAGAAGAAGACGTCGCACAAAACAGAACTGAGGGAAGGTAAGCTCGGACTAAAAAAATAGCTGTTCTAACGGCATAAGTGAAGGCTAATGTACGGACAACCTTGCTAAAAAAACTATACAAGATAGAAGTTACGTCCCCTACGTAAAGAAAACTATGGAGGAAGGAGAGACCAAGAAACAGGTAACCATATATGAAAAATAGGAGGATCAGGACTTCAATCCTCTTAGTTGCTTCAATTTCTTAAGAAGCAAATTTATTTATTTATTTTTAATATCATATGCAGCAGCTTCCAATACGGCGTATCGACGAAGATAACACCAACTTTTATCAAGTTTCAGAGTTGTAAACTCACAACTGAAAACAATGCCATTTGGATTGATGCCTCTAGTCGGAATTACTTAATTTCAAGTGAAGTACGGTTCAAACGTTTTCGACCAAGTATATTGCCACGATTAATATGAAGGAATCCGCCATAATTGAGTAAACGTATGCCATTTTAGTTTTCATACAAAAAAGTGGCAGTAGCTCTCAAATAAAATACCACGGTATATAATATTTATGTCGTTACAACGGATAGGAACTAATTTATGTAAAATGATGTATCCGGAACTGTGAAACTAGTTAAAATTCGATTAGGATCCAGATGGATATGCCATGGATAGAATATAAAAAAGGTTATGCATGCGTTACCTGCACCAGCACTACGCTCCAAACCCACCATACATTTAATAAGAAATGTTGAATAGATAGACGTTGCAATCACATATACGTATGTGCATAGAAGTATATGCAATTGACTAAAGACTATTTGTTGACTCTTGACATTTGTTTTGTTTCAAACTGAGACAACAAACAAAACAAAATGAAAGTATGTAATAGGTTCTGCGTACCTATTAACAAATTAGTTCAGTTGTGACCAGAAGGATAAACCAAAGGCAGCATGAACGGAAAGTATAATCTCATGCACACTCGTTTCGTGCTTACCGGTGTTCAGAAATAGTTGTAATTCTCAATGTCGGTGAACTATAGCATAGATTGATATCCATCATGTTTGTACCATGTACTGACATGGAAAACAGTGTTAGTACCATGTACCTTTTCGGTACAATAATGTTGGTATCGGTTACTAACACAATAGCCATAGTGTTAGTATCCTTTACAGACTTGGTATATATATTATATAGTGTGAGTTAGCATTGAAGTCGCATTGTCGTAGACTATATGATGTTAGCTTCACTATTGCAGGTTTACACATTCGTCTGGGAGATTGTACCGCAACAAACAGTATTTAACACAAAATGAAATTCGTTGCATCACGTTTGCGAGCTTGTTATAAACACCAATCCCATTTTATTTAACCAGTTACACACCATAGCTAAACTACCGTCAGTCACAGGTACTGACGCATTTCGACTATCCATAATCATCAACAGGAAAGAAAAATGAGATATGCTGCTCTCACCTTTAGTAGTCTCACATACACTGAAGTTGACTGTAAATGTCGGCTGCACAATTTCTATACAGTCACGAACATGAACTTTTTTCAGATTTCGCTACAAATATCAAGGAGGATAAAGCAGGCGAACTCGATAAAGCATTCAATCGGTAGTGGGATATGCAAACCAAATTAATACACTTAATGACATTGTCTAATTGCGCTAATGGTATCCACAGACGACCATTCTTGTTTCTTCAGAATGCGTAGCCGATTTCAACTCAGTAAAGCCCTGGCCAATATTAATACTTGTACTCATTGGGCTCTCTTCGCATTTGAAAGGGCCTTTCCTTATCTTTCGCGATCGTTTCCGGCATTCGACAAGTGTGAATTATTACCATCAATTTAGTCAATAATGTGCTCGATGCAGTCTCGGCTGAGGTCTATTTAACACTTCCCAATATGAAGATCAGTAGTGCAGTAGGTTTGCAGTTCTTGTCTACACTGACGATGTCATTTGGTTGGCAAAAGAGAAACATATCTCTATAAATCCAAAATATTTTCTCGAGAAGCTTTTGTCCAGTTTAGACTGAAGTTAACTGATTGAGAACGAATGTTATAACTAATTTTGATCTGAATTTTAAAATCGCGCTAACATTACGTTCGCTGCTTATCAACAAATCAGTCTACCTGAGACGCGTGGTGACAACGGATGGATCAAAATATGCCGAGATTACCAGATGAACAAGACTTGATGTAGCTTATTCGAATAAATCATGCAAACTAACCCTGAATCATTTATAAAATTACACAAACATTTTTTGCGCGTGCGAGGTTAATAACTATTAAAATCAAGGTTGCTATCTTGATGTAAACACCAATCCCATTAAATGAAAATATTTGACATTATAAATTAAGAATTTTATAATTTAGACCGGTTTTGTTCTTATTGGAAACTTCGCGTACTGTCCAAAATTTGCCGCGACCGGAGCTAGAACCTGGGCACATCTGTTTCGGCGTCTGTTGCTAAAATTACTTAGTCATTCTGCCGCAAACTGTGCGAAGTGGCGTCTGTATATAATGCAGATTTGGGGTGGTTAGTTGTAAATTTATGTCTAAAGAGATGCCATATAGGCTAAACCTAGAGCAAAGGCTAACCAAAAATCATTACTTAGTGTAGAACTGCCAATTGTGCGTAGTGTACGACAAAGTGGCTCAATGGTTACAACAACAGATTCCAAAGCGGACGTATCTAGGTTCGTGCTTTGACCTCAAAAAATTCTGTACGAAACGTGAAAAATTACCTATCAGGACGAAACCGGTTTATTGGATGAATTACTTTTTCTACATTATTAAATGCTTAGAATATACTGAAAATTAGACGTATATGCAAATTAGTATTAGGTGTTGCACACGTAGTAAGAAATTAGTCCAAATATAACCAGACGAATAAAACAAAGTGACCATGAACGGAAGGTATAATCTCATGTTCACATTCGTTTCTTGCTTACTAGCGACTCATCATTACGCCCTATACCCACTATATATTTGGGTAAGGAATGTGCGTCAACCGGACGGTACAATCTCCTATACGAATGTGCTCAGTAGTTGAGCTAATTTCATATAAAGTCTTCTACAATGCGACCATATATAATATATAACGGGCCTGTAAAGGGTACCAAAATTATGTCTGTTAAGTCAGTATCTGATACCAAAATTATGGTTGCCAAAAAGGTACATGGTATAGTGATTTGTGAACAAATTAATCCCCGCAAGCATATGTTAACTATCTAAATTTTCAATCATAAGACCTAATAAAAACATGGTTTCATGTACCTTTATTTCCCCGTTTCTCCTTCTTTTTCACAGACACTCTCTTTCTATCCATTTACGTCCCTCCCCTCTCTTTATAGTGAACACCATTACAGAGAATCGAGCTTTTCAACAGGTGTGAATATTTGTTGGCTGCATCAGCGGCGTTAATAATTTCTCACTTTAAACAAGCCAATGACGACAGGTCCAACTGGCGCAGACTTAATTCACCACTAGAAATTTAAGAACTAATGCTAATTAACAACCCACACATCAGTATAAATATCATTCTTATGCGACATTGAAAAATCATTATATTATGTTGGTGTAACACAGTGCAGTATTTTTTGTTTTCATTCCGCCTTTTTCTTGTGCGGGATAATTGATAGCAATCGTAGTTCGGTAAAATCTTGAATCCTTTATATGTCCAGGTGCAAAGATTTTATCTGGCCTTGATTAATGGGTTCTCACGTGTCTCTTCACTCTGAAGCCGTCCATCAGCTGCCTGTCTGAAAATGACGTTGAGACCAGATTTTCCGAATATTCGGAACCTCACTTATAGTCCCATCTTCGGGTTTGACACAATATTCAAAGGAAAAAAGACATCTTGGGAACAAGTTGTTTTTTCTGGGAGTATGGTGTCAACCCTGAAGATGGGACTAGAAATGAAGACCCGAAAATTCGTAAAATCTGGCTCTTACGTCATTTTCAGACAAGCAGCTGATGGACGGCTTCAGAATGACGGAACAAGTGAGAACCAATCAATCAAGGCCAGATAAAATCGGTGCACCTGGAAATGTAAAGGATACAATATTTTACCGGCATACGAGTGCTATCAATTGTCCCGCACAAGAAAAATGCGGAATGAAAATAAAAAACAAGGACAGTGCTGTGCAATGTACATCAACATTTAAGCAGTGTTAGTAGTAGTTAAAATCAATTAAATCTAAGCTAACATACATCTGTAATAGTTTATGAATACGCAAAAACTGGCGTCTAGATTCTTTTACTATAATCAAGTTTGCGATCTTGATATAAACACCTGACCCATTAGGTACATATATTTATCAGTATTATCTCAGAATTGTATAGTGTAGAAAAAACACTTCATCCAGTAAAATACTGTTTGTTGCGAAGAGCTAATATATATGCTAGTATGTATTAGGTTTTGCGAACCAAGTAACAAATTAGTTCAGTTGTGACCAGAAGGATAAACCAAAGGCAGCATGAACGGAAAGTATAATCTCATGCACATTCGTTTCGTGCTTACTGGCTACTCATCAGTAGGAGCCGGTATTACGCCCTTTAACCACTATATATTTGGTAGAAGAATGTGGAATAATAGGACGGTAAATCTCCTAGACGAATGTGTAAACTTGCAATAGAGAAGCTAACATCATAGAAAGTCCACGGCAATGCGACTTCAACGCTAACTCACACTATATAGTATAAATATACCGCGGATAGAGTTCGAACCTGGGCACGTATGCTTCGGAATCTGGTGCTCTACTAAGCCACCCTGACGCACACTTTACACAATTTTCATTTATATACTAACTAATATAACTCGGTTAGTCTTTTTCCTTTTAGGTAGAGCTCATATGGAATCCATTTAGACACAAAGTTCCAATTAACCACATACTTATGAATCATATTTATAGCATAACATTAACCATACCAAAAGGCTTTCAAAGCAAACACTTACTAGCTGCATTGAGCCCGGCTAGTTGCTGCATCGCTATCATTTGCTGCTGAAACGAGAGTAACGAATTGGATGTCAAAACTTGAGGATGTCTTCGTTTCGTTTCGAGTAGGGGGATAGGTGCACCTACAGTGGAGCCGCTAAGTCTATTCAGCATTGTGGAACTATTTTGGAGCATAGGACCAGATGACAATGTCCCAAGTGTTTGATAACTTTGACCAGAAAAGTTGCGCTGCCGCTCCTGCTGATTAGAAATTAGTACTGTTCCCGATTGGGTCAATTGCTGTTGTTTCACGAGATTGTCAACCAGCTGTGGTTCATTAAAATACGCCTCCAACTGATCTAATCGAAAGATACATTTATGGCATTCAAAGTGTTGACAAAATCCATGCTGATAATGTGAATAAGACATATTTTGTTGACTATTAGATTTATCATTACAGTGCTGTTTCTCATTGGACAGCACTGCCAGATTTCTCTCAGGTAATGTCAGGGTATGCTGATGTGGTTGGTGAATACCTTTTTGGCGACTGCTTGTGGACTGTGTTCTCAGCCTGCGCACAGATGCAAACGTCTTACCTGTTTCTTTACGATTAGAACAATCATCAGTAAAACTGCTACACAACGCATCGCAACCAAAGTGAGTGGCATTGCCATCTCTGCTGAATTTGTTAGGGTTCATTTCTAGTGGACCAGTTGGAAGTAAAGATTGCTCATTTGGATATCCACTTGTGTGGTATTGATGGTCTAATACGTTGTTCTTGACGATAGTTAATGACACGGCATTGTCCTGTAGTGTAGATAGATTTATAATAAAACAGATTTATTAAATTCAGCTTCAAATTGCCGTATTGATTGGAATTCGGCTAGTCAAACCGGCTCGAAAGTTAAATTCAGCCAAGTTACATGAGAAAATGAAGGAGAATGATTTATGTGGCTATTAAAGCTTCATTTAAAAATAAAAATAAAAAAGCACTAAAGATATTCGTGGCGTATTTTCAATTGAAAACCGAAAAACGAAGGCGATGCAAATGCGATAGATCAACGCTGATGTTAAGATAAAAATATTGCACTGCTGGAAAATACTTCTGGAAGTGCGCTTTCTTACAAAATCTATACGCCATTGGTCATGTATGTCACAATGCTGGTAAAGATAATCGCAATGCATCTTGATTTATTACTAGGACAAAAGAGAACTCGTATTTCAGAATAATATTAATATTTTAAAAGAGTCCAAAATATTAGCCAATTTAGAATAGACAGAATTGTTCTTGCTTTTATTATCAATGTGTTTCCATCGGCAATGTCGATACGTCATTAAATAAGAAGTCACTATAGCAGCATCCATGAACACTCCAATGGCCTAATTTAGGGCTGATTTGAATACAACAAAAAGTCCTCGCAAAAGTGCATGCATTAAGATGAAACAATGTCAGGACAATGGTGGATGCAACATTCGAGCCGCAGAAGTGAATATGAAATAATAGTTATTTTACTAAATGGACGCGTTTTATACAAACAAAGTCCTACATATAATTGATTAAAAATAAAAAAAATTGTTGCGCGAGCATGACTTCATCTGATGGTTTCTAAAACTTAGTAAGAATAATAACTGCGCAAATGACCACCATTACTGCGGATTTTTGGGATATTTAAGTCTAAGGTGGACAGAAGCACTTCCGCTCTATTTCCTCAACTGATTTACTGGAGAATCCCCATGTAATACTATGTTTCGTCATGTTTCTTATATGTTCACTTTCTCGACTAATATTGTTGCGCAATCTTTGTGTGGGCTGTTTTCTTTGATTTAAATGAAATCAGTTTGTCTGTTCCATTTCTCAAGTAAAGTAGACGATGAGATAGAGCAAAAGAGTAACTACAAAATATAGCGTGTTTTTAAATTAAAATCTGAAAATGAAAGTTTTATGTATTTTAAAATTAGACATCTTGAATAGCCCGTTAAAAGCTCATCACTGTGGGTTTCTCAAATTCAAGCTCACAACTTAAGGATTATTTGTTCATTCATCATTATTGGTATTTTTCCGGAATGATATTTAACGCTGGCCAATATTTCGGTCCGTTCTCTTGTCGTTCCTGCATTCACAGACGTAGTTGCGCAACATCATCAACATAATTTACGTGGCCACAATGATACATCAGTAAAATATAAAAGCATACAAAGTGATTTATAAAAAAAATTCTCACGAATACGTTGGACTCGAGGCATGGCAATTATAAAATACGAGATCGTCCCACATAAAATATATTATTTTGAAAAGAACACCAATTTACATCAATCTGAATGTCCAACATTCCTCAACATATAATTTTCTCATATTTCTTTGTTACATCATTACACAGCATGGCTATTTTTTAATCGTACTTTATTAAATACTACCAGAATTTGCCGCGGACGGCTCGAACCTGGGCACGTCTGCTTCTGAATTTATTGCTCTAACCACTCAGTGGTTATGCATTCGACCAGACTTGTGCACAAAAGGATGAATTAACGATTTTCTGTAAAATTTTTGAGCACACAGGCAATGATACTCAGTTTCGTATGGTTATATATATATATATATATATATATATATATATATATACATATATTTTTTGTATATGTGAATGTTTGTACACATGCGCGTGATATTAAATAGTTCTTTAAGACCATTTAATAGGTTGCATCCAAACTTTAGAATATCATTGTTAATGCATCTGGCTTCGAATGTGTAAAATAAATATAAATGGATCATTTCGAACGAGATTGCCACAATTGCATTTAATATATGTTTAAATTGTACTGTGAATTATAATGAGGATGAAGATGATTCATGAGAAGAATGATCGAATCTTCCCATTAGAACATGTAATACCGAGAGTACGTCAAACAGCAATAGACAGAATACATCGTGTTTAAAAAGTTGATGATTGCATGCTGTAGCGTCTTCCAACAAGAGTTTTTTTTACTAAAAGCAAACGTAATCCTTGGATTTTACAATCAGGTTATTCTGGGTTGAACAGTTGATACATATAATTAAATTTAACGACAATGCTTGTAGGATAGTCAGTTTTAAAATACAGAAAACTCCCTGTATATTTTCAAACAATGCAGAATTATTAACATTAAAAAAATGTATATCGGTCAATAAATGTTTTGCATATATATATATATATATATATATATATATATATATATATATATATATATAATATAGAGAGAGAGAGAGAGAGGGATAATGAAGGCCTACTTAAAATCTTTAATAATTTGTGGAAGTGAATATATGTAGGCTGTAGCGACTTCCAACAAGAGTTTTTTTTACTAAAAGCAAACGTAATCCTTGGATTTTTCAATCAGGTTATTCTGGGTTGAAAAGTGGATACATATAATTACATTTAACGACAATGCTTGTAGGATAGTCAGTTTTAAAATACAGAAAACTTTTCTCCCTGTATGATATTTTCAAACAATGCAGAATTATTAACATTAAAAAAATGTATATCGGTCCAATAAATGTTTGCATATATATATATATATATATATATATATATATATGTATAGAAGAGAGAGATAATGAAGGCCTACTTAAAATCTTTAAAATAATTTGTGGAAGTGAATATATAGGAAATTTGAAATGTAGAGGTACCGTACCGTCTACGGATTAACGCTTAAATGATATTATTGATGCCTTTCACGTTTACAGGATAATTTAGTACTTCTTTTCCAATTTGATCGCATAAAATTTACCTTGCTATTTTGTGGAATGCCAGCAAAAAATGATGAAGCATCAAGTCAAACCATTTTACGATAGAAGTGTCCCATTAAATTCAACCAGTAGTACAAAACAGTCTTGGAGGTTAGTGTCTTTATAAAATCTACAGCTGGGTTTAGTAGTTTTCACAATTTTTATGATAGTTTGTGTTGTGGTGCGTTGATTATTGATTAAACAGGCCGCGACTGAATCAGTCTTTGGAGTCATGCCGTTTCATTCGTATTCGTCAAATAAAATAAGCAACTGGCGAATTAAAAATTCATTGGTTGGTTTTTTATCACTTCTTCTGCATTTCTCAAAAAATGTTTGGACACATGACTTCAAATTTAAATTGAATAAATTGAGTTTATCCATAAATTTAGCACGAAAAATGTTTATTATCATGCGGGAAAAAGCCTAACATTGCTCTTTAATTATGTTTATAATGCCCATTGCCCTTCATTAAAAAATAGTAGATTTTAAGGAAAAAACCATTGAATTTTTGTAAGTATATTTATTATGAATAAATCGGCCTATTTATTTAGGTAACTACACAAATATTTTTCTCCTATGATATATTTATATATGGTTTCCATTCGATCATTTTGCGGAGTCAATAGGGATGATACAACCCAAGTCCTGAACAGACCAGATTTTTTTCACTTCCATAATCAAACAGAAACCCATGATATTTTTAATTGAAAAAATGTGTTTTGTTAATTGTTTACGAAATAAATGGTAAAATTTGTTCGTGATAAACATAATCCCCACAATTAGTTAGCCTTTTACCAAAATTATACCATTTGTAAAATTCAAAGGCAGCAATCATAATAAATAAATAATTAATAATTTACAAATATGCTTCAGAAAAAATATGTAGAAAAATAGGTACAAATTCACATGCCTGTCATTTTACGCTAGTAAAAAATTTACGTTTAATAAGCCACGATTGATGTATACGTCTAATAGTAAACATATTTGAAATTATTAGAGCTCGTTATGCATCGCAGTACCGACTAGGACTCCCTTAATTAAGATCAACACAACAACATGCTTATGTGCGTTATGCTAGTCTTCAAATGTATATAGTAGCCGACCAAAGATACTAATATATATATATATATATATAGATAAGTATAATTCTGGCAAAACCAATGTTGCCGGTATGAAGGTCGGCGTGCCCTAGCTATTCTTACAGACAACGTTATCACGAACCTAGCCCGAGCTAATGGGAATACAATCGTTAACAATAAATAATAAACTTCTAGTCGTTTATAACGATGATTGTTTTCACTTTCTGCGCTAACAAGCATTATCCATCGTAAAAGTAGGGGCATATAAAGGCAGTGAAATATTTCATTGTGGTGTGAGTCCTCGAGTGGTACCACTTTCTTCTCGAGTCCCCTGTGGCAATAGCCACCTTTAAGACAAATAATGAACAAAGGGTCTTATCTAGGGCAGACATTATTTCAACATAAATTCCTCGCAAAAGCGCCTGTATAAGAATGAAGCAGTCAGCCCAATGATAAAAGCAGACTTCGAGCCGAAGTGAACATAAATTAATTAATGTGTAAATTTTTTTTATTAAATCGATGCTCGTTGTGTGAGCAAAATTCTATATATAATTGAGTAAAAATAAAGCACATGTGGTAAATTTAATATG
The DNA here is from genome assembly GCA_029291075.1 of Eudiplozoon nipponicum. Taxonomy (NCBI): domain Eukaryota; kingdom Metazoa; phylum Platyhelminthes; class Monogenea; order Mazocraeidea; family Diplozoidae; genus Eudiplozoon; species Eudiplozoon nipponicum. The sequence continues at coordinate 133,773 of JAQBSW010000354.1, forward strand.
GCTTCTGATGGGTTGGAAACGTTGATTCAGAGACTGACTTCTCAAATGAATAATTTAACTGCAGAATTAGGCTTAATTAAGTCTCGTCTGGACGATACGCTTATAATAAACACAGACGACATACATGTACGTGGACCATCCAACATAGGTGGACATAACAATGGCGACCGCGCCGAAGAGGAATCAGGAGGAAATATACCGGCGTTTTCAGCCGAATCGACGAGTTATTTCAGACCGTCATCAGAGTTTAAGTCTATGCTGGCACAACCAGATGTGGAAAGGCCACAGTTGTGGTTCGAAAAATTTGAAGCATCAGTTCGAGCCCAAGAATTTACATTAGAAGCACCTATTGTGCGTGTGGCTGTGCAGGAATTAGTGGACCGGACAGTAGCAGTCCAATTGGAATTGCCGGTTGACCTCACGTATGAAAAGTACAAAAGACGCGTGTTGGATCATTTCCGGGCCAGGCCTCAGGAAGTGTTCTCAGAATTATACAGACTGAAACCATTAATGGGTGAGATGCCCATGGATACCATGGCACGTATCAAGCGGTGGTTCTCGAAGCTTACCGAGTCTTTACCCAGCTTGCAACCACATGAGGCCATCATGTTCATGCTGCTGGATCCTACCAGATACGGTGCAATATCCAGCGCCCATGGAGGCCTGGAAGAGAGGCTTCAGGCTCTTCAAAGTTCGGCCATGATGACAAACAAAGTGGCAGATGCATCTCCACGCATGGGTCCAGTTACAACATCTGGCAGGAGCGACGTACCGTACTGGAATTCCTCGCGGCATAATAATCAATTCCGCGACAGAAGGCAACAGCCAGTGGCCTGGAAGCAAAGTCAGTATATAAGGACCCCAGCTCCGACGAATACGGCGTATAAGCGTCAGCAAAACAAATGTACTGCTCCTCGAGAACGGCCAGTTCATTGGGGAAACAGGGTTCATAATCTCACAAATAAAGGTGGGCGAGAGCAGGGCACAAGTATTAATCCTTTGGTGGCTCTGACGGGTAGATCGAATGAAGATCAGCAGAACAAACAAAAAAGTGGTCCGAACCAGATGGCCTTTGAAGAAAAGGAAGTGTGGGAAACATTGCCAAATGTAAGAATTTTCATTAAAGTGAAATTTTTAGAACTCTTCAACGGACAGCCAGTAATAATGCAATTGGATACTGGAGCTGATGTGTCGGTATTACCATTGACTTGGCCATTGAACAATGTAAAACCTACGAGAGCAAGTTTATGTCAGGCATCGGGCGCATCGATGGTGTCTGTGGGCGAGTGGGACACGAAGTTGTTAATAAATGAAAATGTCTCTCATATGTCTTTTGTTGTTTCGAATACGCAAACGCCCTTATTGGGACTTGATTTCATTAGAAAATGGGTTAAGACGATAGACTGTCAATGATGGGCCGTATCGCGTGGAGAGGGTGGACTCAGAGCACAATACTGTTTTTGTTAGCCTGCCCGATGGACCACGAGCTGTTGCACTGGATCGTTTAAGCAGAGTGCCAAAGCCGATTCCTGAGGGGGGAAAGATGTGGCAATAGCCACCTTTAAGACAAATAATGAACAAAAAGTCTTATCTAGGGCAGATATTATTTCAACAGAAATTCCTAGCAGAAGCGCCCGTATAAGAATGAAGCAGTCATCCCAATAATAAAAGCAGACTTCGAGCCGAAGTGAACATAAATTAATTAATATGTGTAAATTTGTTTTATTAAATCGATGCTCGTTGTGCGAGCAAAATTCTATATATAATGGAGTAAAAATAAAGCATGTGTGGTACTGTTAAAATGGCTTCTGATGGGTTGGAAACGTTGATTCAGGGACTGCCTTGTCAAATGAATAATTTAACTGCAGATTTAAGCATAATTAATTCTCGTCTGGACGATACGCTTATAATAAACACAGACGACATACATGTACGTGGACCATCCAACATAGGTGGACATAACATCCCCTCTACGAGGAAATAATCTACGATTGTCCATGCATGCTGGTACAAGCAGGAAAATATAGGATGCACCCTAATTTTGACCGCTCCCAGAATACTTTCGTGTAAAACATGGCAACTATTTCAGAATAAAAAAAACGAATATAAACGCATTGTTAATTACCTATTTGCTAAACTACTATTTTTGAAGTAAGGACTACATGCTAGATTAGCAGATGGCTTTCCCTTATGAAATAATGCATTGCTCCGGTAAAAGCAACTAAATATGAGGCAATTAATTCTGCCTATGTGTAGTTACAAAGAGATAATTCTTTTATATAGTAAATCTAAGTAATAGGTTATAGGTTATAAAAAACAAGCCATATATATATATATATATATATATATATATATATATATATAACAAAAATGCAAGGACGTTAACTTTAGGATAACCTGCAATATTTTATTCTTCGCCAAGCCAGATGCAGGAAAATTAGGCAAATCATAAAATGGTTCAGATTTCCGATGTCGATAAACGTTGCTATTTGGCTTCCCATCATCATAGTAAGTAAATCCAGTTGGAAATTTCACATTATTGGCAACATCGCTGATTACTCCTGCTGCAGGGTTATCGGAAAAATTATTCGAAGAATCTCCAGTCAAGTCAGAATGTTGATGATTTTTTTGCTGATAGTCCGTTTTCTGAAATGGCCGCGGAAATTTTTGTTGTTTTTGTTGATGATGGTGGTGATCTGGTGGTAAACGAGAAGATATTTTAGCATTAGGTACATAAGAATTTAAACATATCGTTGAGTTGCCCAAAAGAGATGCGGACGACAGCGATTGTGTAGGTGCAGGTTCACGCAAATCACCAGCAATACAAGTTTTGATAGAACAAGTATTAGATGCCGTTGAAAAGAAAGGTCGGCGATCTGTCGTAAGAACTTTGCGTTGCTCATGAGAATAATGCCGATGCCGAAATGACAACTGGTTGATTGGAATATTGGCATTCTCTGGTGTATGTACTGGGAAACTGTTACATACTGTATCGGCTGTGGATCCGGATAGATCCTTAAATACTGGAAGAAAATTGAAAAGTTAACATATACTAAATGTGTACTCACAAACCAATGGAAAAATATAGGTCAAAAGGAGAATTTGCTTCGGAAGAGTCTCAGCACAAATTAACAGATTTAGTGAGGCCTCCACACTGGGCCCTATTTTCCGTAATATTCCTGCCCTTTTCGTTCACCTTAGTGTCTGTGTTAGTGAGGCCACGGTGCAATAACAAAAGAATACAGGTATCGCGAATAAGCTGGTTTGGATACGAGAGCTCTAGTCTTTCACTTCTTCGTTTCAGCCATCAATCGGAACCGTAAAAATCAAATTTAACTTAGATTATATTAAATATATTTCTCGATGATCATCTAACTCTATTCAGTGTGGAAAGATGTATACAACAGTAGAGTTTCGTTATTTAAAATAAACCCGATTAGGAAGCACGGAATTCCATGCATAAAATCTTGAAATTCTCCAAATGACATAAACAATGCTAAATCTTCCCGAAATAGCATAATCGATAAATCTGATAACGATTATCTCGCGAACGTTTGCGTAAAAATTTGTTGTCTGGCAAAATACTGTCCCTAAATGTCATCATCATCATCATCATGTCCAGCCATACAAAAGTCAAAAGTTACTAATGTTTCACTGCCATATAACCATAAGGAGTGAAAAAAAGTATAAGTGAATTTAGACAAATTGTTAGTGAGATTTACGAGAGAGAGAGAGAGAGGCAGAGATAGAATGAATTCCTTGCTACTATGAGTAAATTTATCAGGATAACCCACAGAAATTAGGCAAACTAAACCTCTCCACTACACCATTATGGCCAAGTTATAATCCGGGCAAGGCGACATCAGCAATAAAGCTTCCTTGCGGATTTCAATGTATGACGCCATAAACAAACCAAACCTCGCAGCTAACTTTTCCCTACTAAGAAAAGAAAGTTACGAAGATGATTCTACTAGAAATCTTCAACAAGATCGCCACTGAGCTCGATTCGATGCCATATCGCTAAGGGTTTCCAACCAGAAACTATGACGTGCACGAGGACCCATCCTGGTAGACGAGTGGGTCCTATACCACCCAATTTGAATGTAAGTGACTTCAATTGTTTCTGCCACGTCAAAATCTGCCCACCTTGTTTCTTACGCCAATTTGGTGGTGGCTGAGAGAAGTGCTCTACTAGGCAATCGAAATTAAGGTATACGCAAAACGTGACCGAGCCATCGAAGTTGATGGAGCCTTATTTGCGTTTCTAACGACGAGCATTTATTGTCAGATCCAAAATACGTATACGGATGTCAAAGTTAGTTATTCGTTGTTTGTAACCAACATGTGCTATACTTCTCAAACAACGATGATCGAATGCCTGTAAGCGTCTCAGATCATCAACTCTAAGAGGCCAACTTTCACTAGCGTATAGTAAGACTGCGTGTACAGATGCATTGTAAACACGACCTTTAAGGCAAAGTGAAATATTGGCGTTTCTCCATAAATGACGAAGGTTCAAGAAAGATACTCTAGCTTTCGCGATCCGTATTCTCACCTCGTCGGACATATTGCCTACGTTATTGATAGAGCTCCCAAGATATGTAAACCTGTCGACTATGTCTAGATCTTCATTCTGCAGTCGCAACATTGGAGTGAGTGGTGGGTGATCCTGTAACAGTATCTTACATTTAGAGGGTGCGAGTTTCATACCGAAAGACGGAACAACGTCTGTTAATCTATTCAAGGTGGCCTGGGCAGCATCCTGATTGTCGAATAATAGTACGATATGGTCCGCATAGTCAAGATCGACTAGTTTATCTCCCGGGAGAACTTCAACTTCAGCGTCCTGAATGTGTGAGAGAGTGTTGTTCATAATAGCATCGATTACAAAATTAAACGAAAATGGGGAAAGTGGACAACCTTGACGAACACCACTGCTGGTTGTAAAGTTATGCGTTAATTCGTTGTAGACCTTAACGCGACCAGAAGTATTTGTGTAGAGAGCTCGTATAATATTAACAAACTTTGTGGGCACACAGCTTTTCGACAAGATATGGAATAAAACATTGCGATCCACCGAATCAAATGCACCTTTCAGCCTTTCTGGTCCAAAACTTTTCGAGATCGACTTTTAGACTGCGCTTAAGTTGGCGTCTTATATTGCGACGGATATTATTATGAGTCGAGCCAGGTGGAATTTGGCGCCTTATTTCAAGTATCTCCATAGATTTTACAGAGAGCCAGTGATTATTTCTACGGGGGCCTGCTATGCCACATACAGTAGTACCTGCATTGTGCATAGTGGAACTTATCTTGGACCAAAGTATATTCGGATTTTCGCTATTCAGACCAGTTAGATTAGCCTTAAGAATATTTTCATAGTTTTGTCGGATGGACGGTTGTTCGAGTTTGCCTACATCAATTTTGGGTTTATTCTTAATTATTTTCCCGGAAAATTTTAGAGCAAATCTACAACGGATAAGTGCATGGTCCGAGTCGACATAAGTGTTCCAAAAAGAATGACAATCCTGGATGCAACCACGCCATCTATAACTAATTGCTACATGATCTATTTGAGTCCACCGTTGTCCGGGTGCTGGAGGACGCCATGTAGCACAACGTCTAACACTACGTCTGAAGTTTGTACTACTTAAATATAGTCTATGTTCAGCGCAGCTATCCAAAAGCCGTTCACCATTATCGTTGCGCGTCGAGCTTAGAGTGTATCTTCCACCTAAATGAAATTCTGTGTTGGTTAAGCGACCAACTTGAGCATTCATGTCACCCATAACCAGGACTATATCCGAACTTCGTGCTTTACTTAGTAAGGAGCTTAATTCGGAGTAAAAAGCGTCCTTGCTTTCTTCTGTGCTGCAATCGGTAGGAGCATATGCAGATACAACGAAGAGGCAACGATGATAACGGTTTTTTGCTTTGATTTTAGTAGATGTATTTAAACGTGCCGCACACAATCGACTATTTAAAGGGATCCATTCAATTAAGCAAGCTTCAGCTCGCGCGCTAAGGGCAATACCAACGCCCCATTTACCGGCTTGAGAGGACTCTGTGGAACCAGATGTTCGAAGCCAATAACGCGTAGATAGGGATGGTGCAACCAGTTCTGTAATGCACGTAGGATCCTGTATTCTGGTTTCAGATACGCAACATATGTCGATTTCTAATTTATCCAACGTACGAGCAAGAGATTCTTGCTGTCCAAGTTGTTTTAATGTTCGCACATTAAATGCGCCTACGTTAAAACCTAACTTAGGTTTAATGAATGATTGTCTACTAGAACCATTTTCGATATTTGGCAACCTGGTATTGGGCTCAGTGTTATGATCTAAACCAACCATATTTATAGTATCTAAAAGAGTGTTATTGTTAGATTGAGAAGAGGAAGAGGAAGGAAAGGACGCAGAATCGAATATAGAGAGTTGCCTGCAGTAGCCTGTTTTCGCTTATCCACCCTGCACGGCTCAGCAGATAAGGCGACCCTTTTTATATTGCGCGACGGCCGATGCAGTATGTAATTATTGTAAGTTGTACTTGTCATGGTTATATGTGGACTGTAAAAGAGCACTAGGTCGCCCATTCCTAGTGATGGTTTGTATTCGGAGTTTTCCTTCTCCTAGATAGTCTGCCAACCATGGTTGATGAGCACCATCTGCCCAGATGCCAGTGGCCAAAGTTTCCTTCAGCAGCCGAAACTTGCCCTTCACGTATGGAACGTTTGCCAAACTCGAGGCCTCACATGACACGGGATGATGGCTGTGTCCCTCCATGGCCCGGCATAGTTCATGCTACCAATCCCGGATTGACAAGCTTGAGCCCGCTGGTCGTCAGGCCGGAATTTCTATGGCTACGGGCCTAAATTTATCATCCATCAAATAGAATAAACAGATGTCTATGCTACTTGCGCAATAGATCCTCTATGGACATAAGTCTAAATGGCAAAATGAGCAAGATCTCACCAAAGGACTGTTTACCACAAGAGAGATACAGATTTTCGCACATATAAGTTTCTAATAGTGATTTTAATGAGGGTTCAGAGTCACATAATCAAGTTAACGACTTAACGAATTTCTATGCCTGGCCACATAAGTTTTGGTGTCCTTCTGAAGCTTCCACCACCCTCCGGAAATGACTCCAGATCTTGGCAATTAGGATAAGTACTAGGCTTTTTATGATTGTATAAATCAAAGTAATTGACGTTCCTCAATTATGTGTAACAGAGATGATATGTCTAATGTGCGCGAATGAAACAAATTTGCTCGTAAATTCTATTTCTGATTGCACAACCAGCCTTCAGCAAGCCAAGAAAACTACAACGAATGCACCCATTCATTTCTTAAACAATGAAATTCGGGATCACGAAATAAGACAAATTATTGGCGTTCTTTTATGCTATTGATGCACGTAGAGATGACTAAGTATAACTGACGCCGACTTGACAGAAATTTTAATAGATTTTGATTAGTACCACTTGCTATTGAGTGTCGAGGATTGTTAATTAAGAGGAATGTTTTAAAATATAATCCTTTGAAAATCTTAAGAAAAACACTATCAGGTTCAGAAGCCACAAAAACGAAACCAAAAATCACTAACCGGTTTCATCCTGTTCATGTTGGTTTACATCTGCAAGTGACGAATCAAAGCTAGAATTCGATCTTAAGCCATTTCGAGAGACCATCCGTTTACTGTGCCTTGTGTTTTCCTCTTCGTTTGATTTTGCAGCAACTTTAAAACTGGTAGGCGCGCGTGATTCATTTAATGGCATGTTAAAAGACGCCTGCACATTGGCTGGAAGGTGTTCTGAAAGTTTTTGAGGTCTCATTTGTCGAATTTTTGGAACAATGAAGTCTAATGAGTCAAGACGTTGTAGGTTAGGGCGTTTCAGTGGGCGAAATTCAGCTAAAATGGGTTTAGTTTGACAAAAATTACACTATCAAAGGAGGAATTTAAACTAATAATTATTTATTGTGAAGCTACCATGGTCAACTTCGTCTTTGTTTAAATAAAATAATTTTTGAATGGAAGTTTTTTTAAACTTACAATACCATACAATAAAAGAAGACTCACGTCTCGAGCACGTTAGGATCCAGAGGCACCAATGCTATTAAGGTATAACCATCCAGACCTGTACACTCAATCCAGTTTATCACTAGACTACTACATATATCGTCCATTCAATTGGTGCACAGTGATTGCGTGGCCATTATTGTAATTAGAAGTATCTGGCGAAGAAAACGTTGACCTCTAACTTCTGTGGATCCAGCCAACCACCGGAGTTACTTTGGTGGCCTGGCGAGCAGGATGTGAAATTGGCCTGCTCAAATAGTTTCTCGGCCAACACAACCGACGCTCCATAACAGGATTCGACGTTGATTGGACGACAATGTACGGTCTTTTAGATAAGGTTGGCTCGTAAATTTAGCTTATGACGAGGGCCTTCTGACGTTTAGCTGTCAATGACCCAAACAAATCGAGCGAATGCGTTGATTAAAAAACTGGTCAAGCGCTGGAAGCTGCAAGTTTTTCATCTCTCAATTATTAACAGCATAATGTAGATACGAGTGTGCTGGACTTGATGTTCAGTGAAATAGACGGACGGTGGCGAACTTTTCCAAAATCCGAAGCGGAAAATCGTGGCAAAAACTGATTTTTATCACTGAAAATCCTAGATAAACGAAGTCATTGATGAATGGCAGCAGAGTGCCATTTAGCACGATCTTCGGCTCCAGAACAAAATTGGCCATATAAACCAAATTTTCTATAATTAGCTTCAGACAGTAACGCGTAGAAACCTTGTGGGCCCAAATAATGGCACTCTGAATCTCATATTCTATATCAGCCATCAGAAAAGCCTCATAAGCGCAATCGAGGTAAAAAAAACTGGCAATCATCACCTATCTCCACTGCGAGTAATGATGCGATGACCTCAGCAAAGACTGGATAGACAATATAAGTAAATATGACGTGAGTAATGATACGTCCTTGTTGAACGCTGGAGCCAATCACAAAGGTTCAAAGAGGCCTTTATTATTGCGAATAAACGCGGTTTAACCCCAGATATTCAGTCTACCCCTATGTTCTAATAATGATCATGGATGGTGAAAACACGTCGGCACGAGTGATTACCATTATTTGTTCTATGCTGTGTGACTGGCTAGATACAATTTTGTCGTTTTTATCTCAAGCTAGAAGACCAGATTCAAAGAATTGGTATCACCAGTCGCGAAAGCAATGGGTTTTTAATTATCTAACGTCATGCATATGGCGAAAGCTGTAAAAATGTACTGTTTGACTGCATGGAAACCGTGCAGCCGGCATTTCGAGTGAAGTTAATTTTTTTCCAAAATAATATTGATATTGCAGTTTGATCCTCGCTATATATATATATATATATATATATATATATTTATTATATACATTGTAATTTGAACCAAATTAGTTAGTTTTTACACTGCTCTGATGAGGACTGAGTATTTACATGTAACTGGTAGTAGTTTTGGATGTTATTCCACGCTTTACAAAATATTCGAGATTATTTATATCGTGGAAAAAGACTGGGAATAGTAATTTTGTGAAATACTGCCTGTTGCATTTATTCTGAATGACACATTCGAAGATGAGAGCTCAACAATATGATATGTTTAGCAATTCAGGGGCAAACCACAGTTCCATTGCAAGTTTTGTAGTCAATTGTACTTCATTGAAACAATGACGATTGCAACGAAGTTTGAATCATCCGTATAGCTTGAACACCTTATATCGCCTCGATGTAAAAAAAACTAATTCCGTGCTACAAATTACATTTTCGGACTACATTAAAAGTTCCTGATATTGCTTTGGAATAGTGTGAAAAGTGTAATCTTCATACGAAAAATAATTGTAGTTAAACCAACATTTACAATGTATCTTAAACGGGCAACTTAATGCAACATATTCAGAAACTTTAAATAAAAAAGTAGCCCAGCCAAAGCAGTAGAACCAAACAAGTACAAGTTAAAAACCAATAAAACTCTTTCCTTTACCTAAGTGTAACTTTTCTAATTTAATATCATTGTTAATATGACTGTCGATGCAAACACCAGTGTCACAAGTATTGCATTGCTCATGTGATTGCATTATAGATCGCCAAGCGGTTAGGTTTCTGCCTATCACCAGATAACGATCCTGAGAGTTTGGGGCCCGACTACAGCCAACTTTTAGACGTGACCACGGAGAAGACGGCAAGTTTGATGCGTAAGATTTTCTCATCTTCCTAGCAGCATATGATTGAGCTCTGCATTCCACGTTATTCGCACTTTGAGATTCATTCACTGGCTCATCAGAGTTACAATAGGAAGGTTTAGATACTCCAAATTGAGGCCAATGTCTATTGGAATGCTGCTTTAGTTTGTCATTGGTATCACATAAGATTTGTCGTCGTCGATTGGCATCATTTGGTGTCAATCTGAAGGCAAACAATTGTACCTGCTTTGAGTTGGAGTCTTGCTGAGTTTTTGCCGAACTAGTGCAGTCTTCCGAGAAACCGGTCATGCTATACGACCTAAACGCATCTGCTGGGTAGTTATGCACACTTGGGTTGCCAGTTGTAGTGCTCATCATTTTACTATTCTGCTGGGAAGTGCTTCTGACTTCAGTACTGACAGGTACAGTTCCCATTCCACCAACCCCTTTTACAATAAAAATAAGTTAAAAAATAACAGAAACACAACATAATAATAATAATAATAATAATAATAATAAAGAACGCTTAACTAAACAAAAAGGGCAGAGCAAATATATTTACTGAGCTTTCATCGGTCAATGGCTAGATTCGCAGAAAGCTACACACCCAATCTCGTGACCCGAAGATATTATTTACCATATCGGTCACTATCACTAATCACATGACACTTGGATGGACAAAGATCTGTGGAAAGCTGACAGAAAACTCGGTCAAGGTGAAAAGCTCCATGAAATTTGTCATATTGGCATAGGATATTCTAGAACCCACTGTAACGCAAACTTAGATCTCAGTTAACATCGGAGCGATAATTCTGCATTTTAATCTAAACTTTTTTTCTATTTCCCATCACAATTTAAATTTTTTTAGATATTACGAAAAGGGTGGGTGCAAAGCAAATCACTGATTTCGATGTTTTAAAGCAAGACATCGAAAATATTACTATAATATTGCCATTAATCAGGCCTAGATAGGCTATTTAATTCATCGCATTTAATGTACGAGAATTAAAATAAATTTTTCAGAATAAGGCACGCACCAAAATTATGAAGCAAGGATTCGATAAATAGGACGAAACTTTGTGAACTATTACCTACATGCTATTGGTTTCTAAACTCTAACACAACAGAATCTTTCAATCTGGGTAATGGACAGACGATATTTTTCTTAGCTCACGGGCTTCAGCTTCTGAAACAAAATGGAATATCAAGCACATTGATTAAAATTTCCTTTTCCTTGTATATGCATATGCTCCCACTGAATGCAGTACAGACTACAGAAAGCACGCGCTTTACTTTGACTTAAGCTCGTCACTAGGTAGAACGAGATCAGATAATGGTCCTGGTTATGCGTAACATGAATTCTCACGTTAGGTGAATGAGGGACGTAAAAGCTCATTAGTGTGACAAATAAGCTCTAAGCTCAATACACAGGGATAATGGTAGGCAACACTTAGAAAACTGCTAAAATTAAAGGCCACTTGAAATTAGAAAACTTAAGGTGTAGCGTATGACATTGCGCTACATATATCCTCGACTCATGCACATCTGTGGACAACGACTGATCATGAAGTGATTACTTATAGACAGCAGGATTGCAATTATATATGTCATTCGTACTGGAATATATATAGCGACGCAGATTTCGCACAATCTGTCAACCTATCATGGAACTTTCCGGATTAGAAAGGCGAAAGGATGAAGGTAGCGTTCACATTAGGTAACTGCCTAAGTTTGTCCTAATTTATTCGTACAAGTCCGAAAAAATCAACAGTCCGAGAAAAAATGAGTTACCATAATAGACATATTTTAGCTGATGGAATGTGCAAACTTCATCGGTGGACTTAAATCTTCAAAGAAAAATTCTACTGGTCCCCATCGATGAAAATATTCCAAGACCAACACTGTTGAACGCAAATCACGACCCACCAACCTTATTCAAGAAAGTTTGTGATAATTAGAAGCACGATGACTAATCTATTTTTAATATTTCGAAGAACACTGCAATGGTTGTTCAGATGAGTCATGCGTCACTTCGGTCCGCAAAACTAGCCACTGAAATTTGCGAGTTCCATCTTAGTATAATTTGAACTCGTCATCTCTGGTTTGGACAGTTTGACATTTTAATATTGTCCCAAACGAAACATTTTGTAAATGAACAGACTGGATTCCGACCGGGACGAGGTTATATAAAAATAAGATATTTACTCTAAGACAGTTGAAAATCGAGATGTGTATCTTCGTTCCACGATAGTCGTCATACAACATGTATTTGGCATAGCGACTCGCAAAGTTTTCTTAGGGATTTTCTATCCGAAAATTCTATGTCCATTGAAATTTTAAAACATTGCAAAAATGATCTATTCCTACACATTTTGTCATATTCGGGTCTATTAAAAATCTTGCAGGATCAAATTATTTCAAAACAAGTTGGTCGATCAAGATGGGGTGCTCGTGCTCATTCAAGTCATTGGTTTAAAATCCTGTGAAACCTGGCCTCGAATCAAACTCAATGGCAGACTTCGAGTAGATACTTTAGCTTCTTAATTGGTTTTTCGTTCGTGGAAGGCCAAGTCAGGAAGCGATACAGTGAAGACCGCAAGAGAATTTCATCCCCGAGTCACCTTGTCTTAATGTTTACGTTGTGGAGTGATTTTGTTGTGAACAGATCTAGTATGCTTCAATTTTCTGTATTGCTTAGGTAAGACTTTCTATCTGGGTTTCACACATCGCTTCTAAAAATGTTTTACACGTTTCAGTATTTAGAAAATATTTTACTATGATTTCATTTTTCCTGCGGTTGAGGCAGTAAAGAGTAAGTTTTTAAATCCTGATTATTTAGTGTTGGTGGCCTGATTTGATAAATAACTCGTTAATACCTAACATGGTAGTCAGTTAATTTTATTAATTTTTTTCATGTTGAAAAGAATATTTATTAGCTTAGCACAAATCTCGTTGAGCACCCGTTTTTATTTCTAACAAGCATACAATTTGAAAGTAAGTTAACCTTACTCGATTGATCACGTGTTAAAACACTCTGACAGAAGCAGCGACACTCAAAGTAATAGCTCATTAAATAATTGTAATTCTGAGAATATTAATCACACCAACAAGGTGTATAGATGCATATTTATTGAAACAAATAATACTTCTAAAAGAAATGATGAAAAGAAAATTTTCAATTTTTAGATAATAAGCCCTATGAGGAAGAATGTCTTCCATAAATTAGTGTCCGTCCAGCTTCGAGTTTAGTGTTTGTCGGTCTCCGTTGGGGCAAACAATTGGATTCCAGGAAAATATACTATTAATGTGACGGCTGTCTTTCTTATCTATCATTTTCAATCAGAAATTTCTTGTTCCACGGACTTTGGTTGGTTGGCTTGTAAAGCAACTGTTTTCTTCAGCTGAAAGTATGAATTTCTGAAATAATAACGCGAACAGATTAGAACTAAGAGGAATATCGCGCAAAACTACTTATAGGTGATTAGCACACATCGAAAACATAATATATTTCATAGTTTATATGACAAAACCACAGTTAAAGAGAAAGAAATGGTCAAATCAAACAATGCCTCCTTATATTGAGTGAAAAACAATAGCTAATACAAATAATATTTATAATTACTTACCTGATCTGTTTTGTGGATAATACAGACTTGTTTCCAGTTCATATTTTCAGCGTAACATTTACGGAATCCTTACCTGGGTTTCTTCTTCAGTCCACATCTCATCACACAAATAAAGACAAACTAATAAAGCATGTGTAAAATTTCTTTTTAATCGCTTTAATTGTACAAATATCTTGGTAATCACATAATAGCTATTGGCATTTCGCTAGCTGAGGACGTCACGTATGCGTGTATGTGTGTGTCTATAATAGCTAAGCATAACTAATTAATTAAAACTACAGTGGCTGAGTGTTAATTTAAATTTGAGGAGCTGAAACTGGTAACCGAGGAGGGTCCGACCACACTCTAGTACGTGCCAAATTGAGGCTCCATCTCAAGTCCCGACGGCGCCGTCAACCTACGAAACGCCTGAATGTTGCTGCCCTAACGGACCCATCCCGTTGTACAGCGCTATCTGCCTCAATCACTGCAAAGTTGACTGCCGCTGACGGTGGAACTCATGCCGTAGATAAAACCAATGTGGAGCATCAATGGAATAACTTGAAACTCTCTACTCAGCAAGCTGCGCTTGAAACGCTCGGAACCATCAAAAGTCACCATAAAGACTGGATCTCTGAACGCACGATGCAGGCGTCACAAAAAGCAAGAGATGCCCGGATGAATAACGCGCCTAATTATCGCCACCTGAGACGTGAAACCACGAGGTCTGCTCAGGCTGACCGTAAGCAGTACTGGGATGAAATGGCTTCCGCCATGGAATCGGCTGCAAACGTCGGTGATTGCGGGGGTCTCTTCCGTCTTATACGTAAAGCATCCGGTAAGCGCAATGCAGAGACAATTCTACGCAGCGCAACAGGAGACTTGATTTCTGATGTCAATGGCAAAATCGCAAGATGGGTTGAACATTTTTCGCAGTTATTGAACCGACCATACAGTGGCCGCTCCCCACCGCAACCACCTGCAACATCTACACCCAGCTACGATGTGGACTGCTCTTCCCCAACTGAGGTTGAGATCGCTACGACCATCCAGCGCATGAAGAGCAAGAAATCCCCCGGTGAAGATGGAATTCCTGCAGAGATCTACAAGGCCTGTATAGGCGCACTACTGCCATCAATCCATCGACTGTTCTCTTCTATCTGGGAACAAGAAGCATGCCCGTCAGACTTCGGAATGTCAATCCTGCTACCGTTTCCCAAAAAGGGTGATAGATCAAGGTGCGAAAACTACCGTGGTATCAGTCTTCTCAAAACCGCATCCAAGCTGTTGGCCGTCGATTCTATTGAACCGCTTCTGTAATGAGCGGCATGTCCGTACCGTCCCAATCAGGGTGGATTCCGCCCATGCAAAGGCTGTGTTGATCAGATCTTTACATTACGGCGAGTTTTGGAACATCGCAACGAATTTCAACAACCAACCGTCGCTTGTTTTATTGACTTCCGAGCTGCTTTTGACTCTGTTGATCGCGACTCCCTATGGAACATCATGCTGTCATTGACGGTATGCCCATAAAACTATCGACCCGATCAAGGCCTACTATGCAGCCACCAAAGCCAGAGTGCGTGTTTACGGAGAAGAATCGGATGAATTCAGTCTGCACACAGGGGGTTCGACAAGGATGTCCCTTGTCACCCATATTGTTCAATTATGCATTGACTTTGGATTCTGAGCAACGCGCTAACTGAGTTCCGAGGCGTTCAAGTATCAAATAACCTATGGCTGACGGATGTTGATTACGCAGACGATGTTGTTCTCCTTGCTGACAGTTTTGGGAGCATGCAAGCCGTTTTTGGATCAAGTGGCCCAGTTTTCATCAGCCGTTGGTCTGGAAATCAATGCCGACAAAACGAAAGCCTTCGCCATCGGTGCATCTTCATCCTGATGAGCAGCTCACGGTGTACGACAGCCCAATCGAAACAGTCGACGATTTTACGTACCTTGGCTCAAAAATACTTCCAACTGGTCAAGCAAAGAATGAAGTCCGAACACGCATCGACCGTGCCAGACTTGCTTTCTTACAATTGAAGAACTCACTTTGGAGAAGAAGTGAAATCAGCCTCAAAACGAAAATCCGAGTCTACCAGACTACTGTTCGCCCTGTGCTACTGTATGGCTGTGAGACTTGGCCATTACGTTCTGAGGACTCCAAAAAGCTCGAAGTATTCGACCATTGGTGCCTTAGGTACATCACAAAGACAAAATGGATGGACCGAGTGTCGAACGCATCTGTTCGTCACCAATGCGGTGACATCATGCAACTATCCGTCTGGATCCAACATCGTCGACTTCAATGGTTCGGGCACGTACTACGCAAACCCGAAGACGAAATGGTACGGCAGGTGATGAACCCAGGTCAATGTGCAAACTGGCGCCGCCGCCGAGGCGGACAACTGAAGACATGGCTTGCAACAATCAAATCGGACATGGAACTCCTAGGTTTACGCAATGTTTATGGTCCGCGTCACTGGGAGCGTCATTGGCCCTCTTTATGTTCCGAAATGGCTGCCAACCGCCCGGCATGGAGAGGTTTAATCCGGGATATCAATGGAGCCGGCTTATCCTCTAAAAGGAGCCAGCCGCAGTAAAGTAAAGTAAAGTAATTTAAATTTGAACGTGCCAGAATAATTTTTAATTGTTAACATGTGAGATGAAGTAAATTAAGGTTGACCACAGTTCTACAGATAGAAAAAAATACATAATAAGGGGAATCATGCCAGGATAAATTATGAAAAATATAAACAAACAAATATTGCAAGCGTGAAAGGAAGCTGCATTGCTGATGTTGCCTTGCGCTAATGCTGACTTTGACATAATAGTGTTCTGTAGAGGTTTAGTTTGTCTCACTTCCGTGAGTTGTCTTGATAAATATAACCGTAGTAACTAGGTACTCTTTTTTTCTTTCTCTCTCTCCCGTAAATCTCACTAATAGTTTGTGTCTAAATTATGATTTTTGTCATTATATATATATTTTTTCCCGCTCTTTATGGTCATATGGCAGTGAAAAATTAGTCACCTTTGACTAATGCATGGCTGTGCATGATGATAATGATGATAATAACATTATGATACCTAAAATGTACATGGTGCGAACACAATTGTTGCCGATTCAGTACATGGTACCAATGCAATGGATTTCAATGTATTCCAAAGTTAACCAAAATTGAGAATTACAACTATTTCTGAACATCTGCTAATCCAGTAAATCCATGCTCTCTGACCTTGATCTATATCAGTTATCACATTTCGCGGTAATCATGACATCATTCAATTAAATATACAACAATTAGATACTGTTTGTGGCGGAGAAATAATATATATGCAATTTTGCATTAGGTGTTGCGCAACTAGTAACCAATTATTTAAAATATGATTAGAAGGATAAAACAAAGACAGCATGAACGGTAAGTATAATCTAATGCACATTCGTTTCGTTTCCATATAATTACCGAACGAAGTATAGATATTCTTAAAAGTTAAATTTTCATACCTATATTTAAAGAATTTGCATCTGATGTTGGGTTTACACCGATTGCAGAAACGGCGGTAGGTAAAGACTGCTGGTGAAACTGCTGACGTTGTTGATGTTGCTGTTGTTGTTCACTAATCGGATTGACAGTAATATTCAACTGACCAATTAGTTCGCGTAAAAGGTTGTCGACTCCGTTTACGGTTGATGTCAGAGTCATCTTCCGCACGGAGAACAGTGGATGTCCGTTGGCAGCACCGTAATTCAACCAAGGGAGAACGACATCAAGGAAAAATGAGTCCAACTGTAGAGATGAAAAAGGCTCATTCTCAACATCCAGATCCTAATTGGCAGAATTAGATTAAAAGGAAAATCAAACAAACAACAATACATCGTCATGTATAAACTTACGTGAATAGTCAAATAAAAAATAATTGATTGATAAAAAATAATGAAAAACCTGCGAAGGAATGAATAGTTGTGACTAAAGGAAAGATGTACTTAACCAAGATGCAAAAGGTAACCTATGCACCACACAGAAAGAAAGTCAAGAAGAATCCCAAATAATACATACACAAGGTTAACTAAACCATAATGGTATTGTGTAGAGGATTAGTTTGCCTCGCATTTGTGAGTTGTAATTAATAAACTCAAAGTAACTAGATACTCTTTCTCTCTTTCTCTCTTTCTCTCTCTCTCTCCGTATATATATATATATATATATATATATATATATATATATACATACATATATATATATATATATATATATATATATCAGTTTCTTATGGTTATATGGCAGTGAAACATTAGTCATTTTTGGCTTTTGAATGGCTGTGGATGATGATGATTAACTAAATTACTAGGAAGTGCAGCATCTGTAATACAGCACTTCTTCGGTATTTTCACTGTTTCAAAGCATGAACTAGCCAAGCAGATAATTCTGTCAACTATTAAATTAATATTAATGACTTATCTCGACTGGACATTAGCATTAACATAGCCCCTTAGCACGATTCGTTCCCATATAACAAAAAAATTTCCAATAAAATCCGTAATGCAATTTTTTATTAGGTCTTGCGAACTTGGTAACAAATTAATTCACATAGGATCAAAAGAACGAGCGAAAGTCATTATGAACGAAAATTATGATCTCATGTTCACATTCGTTTTGTACTTACTGGCGACTAATCAGTAGGAGCCGGTAATACGTCTTATAACCACTATACATTTGGATGACAAATGTTAGACAATGTGACGATATAAACTCCTACACCAATGTGTATAAAAGCGATAGTAGAGTTAACTTTATATAAAGTCTTCGACAATACGGCTTCAAAACCAATTCATTATATAGAGTATATACCGAGCCTGTAAAGGACAACAACACTATGGTTGTCTAGTCGTTACATGGTGCCAACACTATGGATTCTGAGGTGGTACATGGTACCAACACATTGGATTTTAAAGGCATGCTAAATTTCACCAGAATTGAGAATTACAACTAATTCCGAACACCTGTTACTCCAGCAAATCCATAAGCTATGGCTTTGATCAATATCAGTTATCACTTTTCGCGGTAATCATGACATCATTCAATTACATATATAACATTTAGATAATGTTTGTTGCGGATAACTAATATATATATATATATATATATATATATATATATATATATATATATATATATATGCAATTATTTATTAGGTGCTGCACACCTAGTTACAAATTTGTTCAAATAGAGCCAGACGGATAAACCAAATTCAGCATGAACGACAGGTATAATCTCATGTGAACATTCGTTTCATGTTTACTAGCGACTCATCAGTAGGATCCGGTATTACGCCCCCATGGCCACTTGGACTCTATTATTGATAACCAACCAGTCTTCCAATGCCCAACTGTGTTGTTGCAGACGTAATTTGCTTCTGACAAGTCACAATCTATCATTGCGCTCTACGGCAATCTGGCACAGAATGGGACAAATAGTGCGATTGTGGGCAGTTCTACTGTGTGCCTAATTAACACGTAACCAAGCCATTGCAATTTATGCAACTTAATTGAATTTTGTAAAAATATTGCTAGATACACAAATTCGCCTACGCATTTCAGCCTAGGTTGTGTGTTGTTGAGAGTCTACATAAACTATGCTTATCGTATAACAGCGGTACATATACGTATGATTGATATGTTATATACGTATGATCTTCAATTCAAAGAACGTAAATCTAATTATTCTCATCGTACAGGTTGAATCTTCATGACGAGGAAAATTATGTGCAGTGTAACCGCGCAGAACAGCTACCAATAAAAAAATACATTCCTTATTGTTTTGCCTTCTATTCAATGATGTTGTGGCATAGTGTCGGCTCCTACTGATGCAGACAGTAATAATATGAAGCCTTCGTCAATAGGACTACTTCATTTGTTCATGCTGACTTTGGCATAACCTCATTATTCTCTATGAATCAACATGTTGATAGACGCCCCAACCTTCAAATCTACATACTTACAAATATATATATCATCAAGAGCATAATTAGGTTAGATATTTAGGCGGATAACAAGTAAGAAAATACAGAAGCTCAAGTGAAACAAATAAACCAACCTCGGCTTTATCAAGCTTTTCTGCAGAGTCCTCCAAAATTTTGCCCGCCACGGCGCTCCTAGTCTTCTTGTGCTGTTTGTCAGACAGATCTTCATGTTGAGATTCACAATTGTTGCATTCAGCGAGACCCGAGCTTTTCACAAAGCTAATAGATGGCGATAGTTCAATGCTAAAGGTTACCGGCGGGACCAAATTGACATCGCGAACACAAGAGGTAAGCGCGCTGTTATCACCAACGCTTATCTCGCTATTATTATTGTCTGCCGAGTTAATGGATATTGGAGACACGAGGACAAAATACTCCGTCAAAAAGTCAATAAAAGCATTGCGTACCGCAGCTCGTAGGCTTTCCTCAAGAATTGACAAATCCAATTTCTCTCTGTTCCATATGCGAAACTGAACATATACGCAATTGGTTTCAACGATAGTGTTGTAATTCTGTTGAGAATCTAGACTGCTGACAAGACGCAACAATTTGGCAAGGCTCGGCGATTCAGCTCGACTTATTATTTTTGGCATACAACTTCGCCATATACAGACTGGTTGCAATTTTCTTAATTCCAAGCCATCATCGTTTTCCTTATCAATATGTTTAGCACAATTGCCCTCGTAATAATTAATATTTTGGTTGAAGTTATCAATACATTCGCTCTCAAAGTCTTCAGTATATGCACCAGGGAGAAGACTTTCGTGAAGCGTCACATGATCGTTTGAAATCTTCGCGGAATCTATAATTCTGCGATGATCAGACGCCATTTTTTTATTTATCACTGGCCGAGAATATCTTAACAATTGAACGGTTATAAAGGCAATTCCATGAGTAGACACACCCTGTGCTCGCGGCTGATTATATAGAAAGCACTCCATTGGTTCATTTGGCCACCTGAATTTATCACCAGGTAACATATTATGACGAATATGAGACAGAAATTTATCAGAATCATAAAACCGATGCCGATGCCGATTGAAAAGCACATCTTCACTCGCTGACATATTGTTTTGATTTTCTTGACTTCTTGATTCCGAATTCTGTACTCGACCATCCTTAAAAGCACAATCAACTTCCTCATTTATATATTCATAATTTTCAGTGGGTGAGTCCACAGAAACTGGGGCAAGAAACAAACTCAACTGCTGTTTTAAATAAAACGAAAATGGCAGTATATGTCCACAGGTCGTGCGATTCAATGCCGTAATTGCATTGGTTAGGTGCGTGCATGGTAGTCCGAGGCGTAAGACACGAGCCGGACTATCGGATCGCCGTTTTGTCAAAAACTCTACATCTTCTACCGAGAGTCGCGTTATCGCATTACGCGAAAGACTGTGAATAAACGTCTCAACAACCAAATGATCCAGCTGCAACTGCATTCCACTCAGTAATTTATTCCAGAATTCAATACGTGGTCGCATTATGCCATGCAGTGAAATTTGAAGGCTATGCGTTGTAGTCGTGGAAAAAGTGGGCGCATCAAAACCGGATTTTAATGGAGGAAGGTTGGTGCTCGACTTTTTAGAAGAATTTGATGATCCTACCTGTTGCGATGATGACGGAAACGAAACACTATTCGATGTTGTCCCAGTTGAGCTGTGTATCGATTCCGTAACAGAAATTGAACGTAATTTCTTGACCCCACTTACTAAAGACGCTTTGTCCATATCGGTGCCGGTTGGCTCTGCACTGATCAGTCCACATCTGTTGGAAGGATCGGCCAAAGATTCATCTGCGATTGACGAGGTTGGCCAAGCGTGATAGGATTGAATTGAGTGATAACGTTTAGACTTAACTTGAATCGCTTCACCGTCTTGCGGCATGTCACTGATAGCTGCACTTCTGTTGCCAATTAATGGGTAACTACATTTTATGGAAGGGTTGGGAACAACCCTAAGTATCATGTAAAAAATGTTGCATCCTTTTATACGCGTTCGTCGTGTGCAAGCTTTCATGCGGGAATGTCTACTCCCAGTAGACATTAGATGATTCGGACTGCAGAAAGCTGCGATCCCATAGCATGATCGATTTGGCTCAGCACAGTCTATACTAATAAACATATTCTGTTGACCCTCGACACGCAGATTTTCGAATGGTCTCTGTAGTGCATGTATCACAGCCGAATAGGGACCGGATGATAACGGAGCGCTAGTTGTATTCTCATTGCTGGTACTAGTCAAAAGTAAACGACTATGAAGGCGCAGAGAACTTAAGCACTGCTCACGGCATGCAAATTGACCAGGTTTCCAAGTAAAATATCCGGCATCAGGAAAAACATTGTCAACATTAGAATGTAAATCATTTTTAAATAACGAAAAGTTAAGTCTGTTCTTAAATGGTCTACAATAGGAATGCTCATTATCGTTTGCAAAAATATAAGGAAGCTCTTCCGGCAAACCATATAAAGTAGTCGTGAGTCCCTCAGGGTGTTCTTCATTTTTAATTTTTGAATAATAAGGCCTATAAGCTGAAGAACTAATACAAGACAAATGATTAGCCACAGCTGTTATATTGTCAGAGCTTATGTTACTGGTAGTGTAAGGAATGACTGCAGCATCTGATTCAGAACTCAGCATTTTATTATTATGACTACTTAATTGATTTTTTATCGATAGGTTATTACAGTAGTCTTGAAAGAAATCACACCCAATCAATTGTGTTGGAATCGAATCAATATGAATTAACCCATTATTTGAACTCTCAAAACGATTGGCGAAAGAAAGACCACTCGCTCGTTGCCGACTCGCCAGACGTAGTGACCTTTGGGCGGTAACAGATGTATTGCAACGACCGGGTGCCTTCTGAGATATTCCGCGAAATAGGGTGCCAGCATCTTCGATTTGTCGGTCAGTAGAAGGTACATTTAATGGTTTGGACGGGTCAATTAATAAACTGCTACATTTGTGATCTTTTTCTAGTTGTGTCAAAAGCATACTCTGATTGACTGTGTGTAGAAGGACTGACAAATTTTTCACACATTTGACAAAGGCAATACAGCCCTCACAACAGGCGACATACGAACTACAGGTGGGAGAAGGAATTCTAAGCTCTTTTGAACGGTTCTGGCCAGTCTTAGTCAATTTTTCAGGCCTAGCGCGAACTTCATGACGATCGTCAGATGTTCTAGTGGAGTCCATTTCAGGATGACTGTTAAAATTGTGTCGCTGATTAACTTTGCGACGACAAGAACGATATGGATGATTACGTTGAGACTGGAGGTGTTGCGGACCATCAGTTGTACCTACAGCAGTTGCACCTTTTACATGTGCGTCAGTGTGATGAAAGTATATAGAAACACTATTAGTACCGACACGAATAATGAGCCAAAATTCTGGCAAACAGAATAACAGGGATCGAGCCAATTGACTAGCGAACCGTTTAGATATAGTTTGACTTTTGTTAATGGCATTACTGGAGCCAAATTTATCAGTGGTCATATTGCGTTTGCCCAGTGCAGATCGAGCAAAACAACCAGAGCCAAGGGCACCCGATAAAGGTAACTTGTAATTAAAATTCGAACACTTATTTCGCTGATCTCCAATTGAAATGCCACGTTCGCCGTTGGACTCGTTCAAATCTTCTGATTGAAAATGTTGACCACAAGCTAAACGAACAGAGGACTCACAATCCTCTTGTTTTTCTGAGCAATAAAAAGTTGCCATTTCACTGTTAGCATCCAACCCACTACCGGACGCTGCATCACTTGAGCCACCTTCGTAGCCACGAATAACATTTGGCGGTGTTCTAAAACATGCATCAGAGAGATGGCGACGAGACTCCGCGAGAATAGACGTACTGCCATCAATTTTCACGCTTCTCGTGACACTATCATCATTGAAGCTGTTAGTAATAGAGGAACGGTTGCTATTCTCATGTTTTCGACTATTCTTCATGTATGATGTAGAGTTTTGCAATGCCGATGTTTCCCAGCTAACCGAGTTGTTGGCTGTTCGACGTCGGGGACGACTTATTTTTGAACTGTTTACTAAAGATGCAGAATAATTCGATTGCGACACTTCAGTCTTGATTTCATTCACTGAAGCTGTAACTACCGGTGTGGTCGTCCTCAGCCTAGTTCCTGACAAGTTGACACCATGACTATCAGAAGGGAATTTGCTTTGAAAAGCAGGAATGATTGTCAGATCCGTCAAGGACTCTTCGTCTGGCTGAAGATGTCTTTTCCCATCTGAACACGTCTGCGTGAAATACCGTTGCCGGGACGAATCAAAGGCTCCCTGATTTGCAAAATGGCAGTGTGCATCCGTCATGGAAATACTGCGAACTAAACCTAATGATGTTGGTGACCTACCATTTTGTTGGGCTGAATCATCAAAATACAGTGTTTGCAACAAAAATAACAATGAAGATGAAAATCCCTGATTATTAATCTCTTTTTCTGATTTGGTGGTACCAGTGGCAGTATTCATTCGAACAAAATACATGTCGCCAAGACGTTGAAGACAACAGTTATGAGCCCACTTATAGGATACACTTTCGAGGCCATCAATGAAGCGCTGTAACGATTCAGCTCCTGGAAAAACAAATTGCAACTGAAATTTATATAATAAAATGCCATTTGTTAATTGGTGCAGCAGGGCCAAATCGGTGGCTGGAAGCAATAAAACAGATTTTAATGAATTCACCTGTGCACTCTTTCCCGTGCTCAATCTACTTGCATCATTTCTTCCATGAATTCCCACTGAATTACTGTCCGTATTATGGTCCAAAACTGAATTATCAAACATAATTTCAGTATTTTTCACCACGTTGTCATTTGATCTACTTTTTATTAATGATTCTTTTAATTCTTCACCTGGTCGTGGGCAATCCACTTTGAGTTTATTATTAAACAACTTTATTTGAAGATTGTCATTCGGTAGAAGAAAAGATTCTATATTGTTTTTACAACCTTTAACAGAATGCAGATCACCCGAAACAATATTAGAACTAGAGTCACAGGTTAAGCTGACTTGATTTTTGAGGAAATCTAACAAAATCAATTTGTCACACCATTGAAACAGATGCCACATTTTCTGCGGAATCAATTCTTTAGGTAGTGAATCAACAAGACCTACTTCGGGTGTATGGAGGATACTGGCATTTGCCAACTGTTTAGTGTCATCTAAATGGCAGATAACCAACTCTAAACTGCTATCCAGAAACGGTGGTAGACCACGGAGATGAGAGACAATTTCGTCTTGCATCAACCATGCCATATAGCAGCTCAATTCTATCAGGCATGCACGCTGACCAATCATCAAGTAGTCGGACAATGTATTCACCAGTGCATTGAATCCGTCTACGGAGAATAGGTCGGCAAAGCAACGTGGGCGCGGAGTAGACAAAATTGGCAAATATGGAACAGAATTAGAATGCGATTGATTTGTGCACGAACTGCTGACCGTCTCACTTGCAACTAATTTATCTGGTGGAGTATTTAATACAAGTGACATGACGAGTGTCTCCCACGAGTACAGGCCTTCACAATGTTCAGACAACACAATATGTGAAATCAATTTGTCATTTACGTTGCGACTGACGACTTCGGTAATCCTCGATTCATTGTACGCATTTTCAAAACAATCGACATTTTGAGATGCCACTGAATTTAGTGTAGTTGAACCTAGTTCTTCCGAGGATTTAAGTTGGTCTAATTCAACAGAAACATGAGTGTTATCGGTATGATTCAAACGAGAGCTATCGCCATTAATCGATATCAAGTGTTTCTTGAAATCCATAAATACTATTGGCACCAAGTGGAGACTAAAGGTCATATCAGAAGTCGTTAAATAATCCATCAGACGAAACTTTTCATGTGAAGATTCTAAAAACAACAGAATGATTTAAATAACACTATCTGGCTTAGTATAATAAATATCGAAACGGAAAATTATATAATAAAATAAAGAAATATATATAAAGACAGAAATATTTCATAAGAAAGACTCCACAGAGTAGTTTTATAAGAAGTAAACATATACCGTATTGTTATAATTGATACTAACAATAAATAAAATCTAATCAAGCAAAGATGGGACAATAATTAATTTTGATCATTTTTTATAAAATCAATATAAAATTAAAAATTGCATGCAATGCATGGATTCGACGACATGGCAGATTCGCTGAACGACATTGAACCAAAGTCTTAATAAGTTTGAATCTCACCAACCTTGCTGACTAATGTTGCGAAAGTTCCGAAAAAGTCGTTGTAATGTTGCATATTTCTGGCTTTTTCCATATTTCGAAAATAATAAAGCAAATTTATTTATATTTGATATTAATAAACTAAAGAACATAAAAACGTCTACCTATGATGCTCCAGTGACTCTAATAACAACATAGTATCATTTAAATGTAAAAAGGCAAGAAAGAATTTTGTTTGGTACAAGAAAAGCATCTTTTCATTTTCTTCTCAACTTGTCGAAAATGTAAATATACATATAATTTTTAAATAATATCAGCTTTACGTCAGAATATAAGAAAGACGATTGTCTAAAGTTATTTGATGTGCCACCAAAGAAAGGTGTACATTGTAACTTATAAATAGCAATTTACCACAATCTAACCTGGTCTGCCCAGAGTCTACATTATACCAGATTCGTGTCATTTCAATATAGGTTAGCAACGGTTCGCAGCTGATTTTTTAAAGAATTAACAAACTATGTATTCCAGGTTAAAATAATGACCAATATAAAAAACACAAATGATTTAATATCTAACGGCTATTTTATAAGTTTGCTTAATTAAATTTTCACAAAATTAATTCACAAGAAATTGATGATTGTAGAACGCGAAAAGGATACAATGTACTTAAACATTC
The DNA here is from genome assembly GCA_029291075.1 of Eudiplozoon nipponicum. Lineage (NCBI taxonomy): Eukaryota > Metazoa > Platyhelminthes > Monogenea > Mazocraeidea > Diplozoidae > Eudiplozoon > Eudiplozoon nipponicum. The sequence continues at coordinate 160,524 of JAQBSW010000354.1, forward strand.
CGTTTAAAAGAGGCTGTTTCTCATATAATGAAGAAGAATGCAGAAGCGGATTTAACGAATATGATAAATATGCATTCGTAAGTTGTCAATAAGCTTACGTAGGCCGATCGACCAGACGGTTACTAACACGAGTGAAAGAATATAGCAATTTATATGGCAGTGTAAAATTAAATGGCGAATTTACGTCTGAAACTGAGCTACACATCATTGAAACCTCGCATGTATGCTCGCCCAATATTGGTGTTTAAGATTCTTCTCGTCGAGCAACGTAGTAAAACTACCGTTTGCCACACGTACTGACGTGTTTCGGCCTTCCGTGATCATCAGAGTACGACGGCGAACTAACTAGCGAGGATCAAACCCCAATGTATATATACGGAAAGTAAAATAAGGTATACGGCTCTCACCTCTAGTAGTCTCGCATACATTGTACTTAACGGGAAATGTCGCCTGCACAATTTCTCTGCAGTCAAGAGTAGTAACATTTTTGCAGCTTTCGCCACATATACATAAATTATAAAATTCAACAACCATTGATCACGCGATTGGTGTTTACGATTATTTAAATCAAGTTTGCAGGCTCTAAGTAAAAACCTATTCCATTGTATTTAACCAGTCGTCGAGTAACATAGTAAAACTACCGTCAGTCACACTTACTGACGCGTTTCGACCTTCTGTGATCATCAGAGTACGACGGCAAACTGACTAGCGAGGATCAAACCGTAATGCATATATATGATATGCAAAATAAGATATGCGGCTCTCATCTCTAGTAGACTCGCAGACATCGTACTAACCTGGAAATTTCGCCTGCACAATTTCTATGCAGTCAAGATTCTTACCAAATGTGTTTACCCAGACACGTTAGCAATTAACGAAGCATTACGGATAAACAAATGTCAGCCTGAATGATTCAAGAAGAACAATCATATTCGGATATTGAGCCTATACTTTTTCTGCTTGTATAAATTTTCTGTTTTTTCTGCATTCCTAAACAACAGAAGTAGGTTCATGTGTAGATATTTGAGGAGAAAACGAAAAATACACATTGATTGTATCTGATAGTTTATTTATAATTTTCATACAGAAATATCATTCACGCTCGCATTACAAAAATATTATAATTGAGAAAATTGTACAATACGAAAGATAATAATGCAAAAATGAGATTCTGAAAGTGAAATTCCCGCTGCGATGAAAATAGTTAGATACTTAAATGGACAAAGAACATGATGGGAAAATATAGAAAAAGATTTCACCTACACTCGATTTGAGTACAAAATAACTAACACTAATACGGATGAGAGTCGCATTCCAAGTCTCAAAACTATAAATTCATTGCAGTTTGAATCCCATTAACCAGTTTTCCAGCTATTTCGTGGAACTGATAGTTGTTTTTCCAAATATTGCTACTGGTTAAAAGTAAATATGTGCTTACAACTCAATATCTACGTCAAGAGATAAATAGGTGTGCAGCTTTTTTTAAAACAATGCTTTATTTAAATAAAATTATACTGTCATAAACCATTTCGGTCATATATGAGGCAAAATGGGACGAACTTGAATTTCCTTCTAAGCCACAAGTATGAATAAATTCCAACCCAACATAAATATTTATAAATTTATCTAAGTCTTCTAACACTCGTTTGGCGAAAGCTAAGTTTCGCAATTTGGTCATCGTTGTTGTAAACACGCATGCCTCAACTCTCGACCATTCTGCTCACCAAAATGGTAAATTCTTTGAACATCCATCAAATGTGGCTTCCAGCAGTTTACGTTCGAACAGATGCGATTTAAACACCAGTCAAAGTCAAAACTACGTGGAAACCGAAGGTATACACCTATGTACCTTGATCGGAAATACATATGAAAGTGGCATCAGGCTTTCGAATCTTGACCATAGCCGAAATCTTTGTCTAGTGAGCTCAGCTTTCCCGCGTTATCAAAGGCATCTTTTCACGCGGCATAGAAATGTACATAGTATTATAACATCACCATAGATATACCATCGACATTTTGGTAAACAGAGGACAATTATCGTCATTAAAAAAACCGATAACTTACCAAGGGTGCTGCATTGATAAAACTAAGGGATCCGATCCGCCATTTGGCCGCCAAAATCCGACTTAAAATCCGCTCACAATCAATCTTGCGAAGAGAAATAAAAATGCACAGCACAATTTATGGTGAACCCATCATTCTGTTGGCCGCAGCAACTATAGCAAAGAGAGTAACAAGCAGCATCAGGAATGTATTGAAGAGCTCACACGAGCCTCTTCCGGTGTCTCATCGCAAAATCCGCGCGCGTACTTATCACCTCGAATAACACAAAGTTTGACAAACCCGCAGAAATTGTTGTGAAACTAAACTAACATGATCAGGCACACAAATTGAGTAGGGAGCTATGTTCCAGCTATACAACAGATGCTGAAGAACACTAACTTCATGATGACAACGAATTTAATGCAGCTGTGAAGCCTTACAAATTCTTTGAAACGTTTGCACAGATACGAAAGCAAATTAGTGGTCATTTTACCAACGCGAATTCATACATCCAATTCATTAAACAGCTCGCAAAACAGCCATAATTGTCCTAACTATTAAGAAGAGCAACGAAAAAACACTTCAAATGCAAATCGATGTACGTTGCGTATCTGAAACCAGTATACAGGATCCTACGTGCATTACGGAATTGGGTGCACCAGCCTTACCTACGCGGTTTTGGCTTTTAACATCTTGATTTACGGATAAATGGGGTGTCGGCAATGTCCTTAGCACACGAGCTAAATCCTGCTTAATTGAATGGATCCCTGTAAAAAGCCAACTTTGTACGGCACGCTTAAATATATCTATTAAAATAAATGCGAAAAACAGTAATCGACGTTGCCTTTCCATTGTATCTGCATATTATCCTACCAATTGCAGCAAAGACGAAAGCAATGACAGAAATAAGCTCCTTACTAAGTAGAGCAATAAGTTCAAATATAGTCTTGGTTATGGATAACAGGAATGCTCCAGGTAGGCGCTTAAGTAACGCAGAATTTTATTTAGATTGAAGATAAACTCTAACCTCGACGCGCAACGATAATGATTAACGGATTTTTGACAGCTGTGCGGAACATAGATTATGTTTAAGTAGAACAAACTTCAGACGTGGTGCAAGACAATGCTCCACATGGTTTTCTCCAGTTCCCGAGAAACGATAGACTTAAATGTATCATGGAATAATTAGTTATAGATGGCGCTGTTAAATTCAGAATTGTCGTTCTATATGGAACACTTATGACAACTCAGACCATGCAATTATCCGCTGTAGATTTGCACTATTTTTTTCAGAGAATATAAATACGAATAAACCCCAGATAGATGTAAACAAACTCGAACAACCGTTCTTCCGATAAAAATATTATATTCTAAAGTCAAAGCTAATTGGTCTTGATGGCGAAAATCCGAATTTACTTTGGCCCAAGATATGTTTCATTATGCACAATGCAGGTACTACTGATTGTGGCATTGCTGGCCCCCGTAGAAATAATCATTGGCTCTCTGTGAAATCTGTTTAGATACTCGAAGGAAAGCGCAAAATTCCATCTAGCTCGGCTCATAATAACACTTGTCGCAATATAAGACGCCAAATTAAGCATGGTTTAGAAGTTGATCTGGAATCCTTTTTGACCAGAAAGGCTGAAGAAATGGAAGAAGCGTTCGCGTCAGGTAATAGTTGCTGTATGTTCCAAATTATTCGCGCAACAAGTCCAAGAAAATTAAAATTAAGCGACACTAAAAATGATAGTAAACAGCCATTTAATAACCGATAAAATAAGTCGTCTTGATATGTGGGCTGAACACTTCAAAGATCAATTTTCTTGGGAACCCGCGTCAGTTCCGATTCTCGAAAGCATGCCTGTATCAACAGTGTGGATTGTTAATCTCAAAGAACCTTTAGAGTTAGAAGTACGCTATGCAATCTCTTAAATGTCGCAAAGCCGCAGGCCCTGATGATTTGTTTCCGGGATTAATTTAGGATATTGGCATTATAATTTCGGGAGCGTTGACTAAACTTTTTAGTACTATATGGAATGAGGAGATCATACCACTTGTTTGGAATGAGTCGACCAACATTCCTAGCTTCAAAATCGGCAATCATAATTCGTATGATAACCATCGTGGTATAAGCTTTGACTCCATTCGTGTCTAAGTTATTTGCTTCGATTATCCTAAGTCGTCTTAGCACTTCACGTGAATCACACGCTAGACAAGAAATGGCCGGATTCCGCTCAGACGAGGTTTTATAGATAATATTTTTACGTTAAGGCAAGTTCTTGAACAGCGAAATTTATATCGCCGTCCCACAATAGCCAAGTTTCCCGACTAAAAAGTTGTATTCGACTCGGTGGATAACAATGTTTTATACGATATTCTGACGAAAAGTGGTGTGCCAACAAAAGTTGTTCATATTATACGCAATCTCTACACAAATATTTCAGGTCGCGTTAAGGTTTACAAAGAATTAACACAAGCCTTTACAACTAGCAGCGGTGTTCGTTAAGGCTGTCCATTTTATCGCACTTTTGAATTTTGTAGTCGATGCTATTATGAACAACACTCTTCCACATGTTCACGATGCAGCTGTTGAAGTCATCCCGGGTTGTAGGGTGGGTATACTAGCCAATATTGTCTATTTAGACGAAATCGTACTATTATTCGACAATCCAGATTCTGCTCAGGCCGTCTTGTATATATTAGCCGACTTTGTTCCGTCTTTCGGTAAAACATTCGCACCTTCAAAATGTAAGATAGTTTACAGTATAACCCACCATCCACTCCAACTCTGCGACTGCAGAGGGAAGATCTAGACATAGTTTACAGGTTTACATACTTTGAGAGCTCTATCAACAACACTGGCGAGTCGAGTATGAGAATCGCGAAAGCTACAATAGCTTTCTCGAACCTTCACCATTTATTGAAAAACGTCAATATTTGACTTTGCCTTAAATGTCGTATTAACAATGCATCTGTTCGCGCAGTTTTATTATACGCTAGTGAGTCTTGGCCCCTTAGAGTTAATGATTTTAGACGCTTACAGGCATTCGGACGATGTTGTTGGAGAAGCATAGCACATCTTAGTTACCAGAAACGAATAACCAACGTTGACATCCGCAGACGTGTTTTTGGATCTACCAACAAGTGATCCTCGTTAGAAAAACAAATAAGGCCCCGTCAACTTCCATTTCTCGGTCACGTTTTGCATATGCCCTCAATTCAATGGCCCAGTAGAGCTCGGTTCACCCGTCCAGCGCCTGACTGGCATGAGAAACAATGTGGGCAGACTTTGACATAGCAGACCAGTTGAAGTCACTTGTATCCACATTGGGTAGATCAGGACCCACTCGTCTGCCAGGATAGGGTACACGTGCGCATCATTGTTCTTGGTTAGAATTAAGTTCAAAGGCGATTTTGCTGCAGATTTATAGTAGAATCATCTTCGTAACCTATTTTTCTTAGTAGAACAGAGTTAGCTGCGAGATTTCGTTTAGTTTACGACGAGATACAGTGAAACTCGCAAGGAAGCTGTATTGCTGATGTTGCCTTGTCTGAAAGCTGACTTGGTCATACTGGTGGTACGTCGAGGTTTAGTTTGTCTCACTTCTGTGAGTTATCTATTATCTATTCGTTATATCAATCAAGTGATTACGCTGTAGTACACTATTACTAACCATAAAGGACGTAGAAAAGCAAAAATCTATAAAAAACTAAAATTTCAGAGGCTTGGTTATTTCACTCAATAGCAACGTTCTCCTCAGGAAAATATCGTTAAGAAGCCGATATATTCATGAATGTATGTGTGCATGTACGTAGGTATGCGTGTATTTATTCGTATATTTATGTTTGCATGCATGTGTGTAATCAGGTGTGCATATATGCATGTATGAATGTATGTATGTATGTTTGAACGAGTGTATACACGAATTTATGTACATATTTTTGTATGTTTTCGTGTTTGCATGCATGCATGTATGTCCGAATGAATTAAATAATGAATGTCTGCATGAATAGAATCATGTATAAAGGCAATCCTGTAAGTTTACACGCATTTAGATGTGTAAATATGTAATTAGTTATATATTTACGTAGAATCTAAGAAAGCTATCATTGAGAGGTCTTTTAGGGGGTTTTAATTATGTAATACTGAACACAAATTAATTGTGAGTGTTGGCAGACATTATACTGTTTAAACAACTTTTCTCGGCTTGTAGCATATATGTTATTTTTTAAGTAGCTTCGTAATAATCGAACACGGCAATAAACATGCGCTTCTGAGTGTGCTTTACTAAATTATTCTGATAATAACTGTTCACAGATGAAGTAATTTAAAAAAACAGGCATTTACGTAGGATGAGGAAGATGTCAATTCACCAAATTCTTTTACTGAGTGTGCAAAGTCTATTTCTATTGAATAATCGATAAATTCCTAGCATGTGTACTTTTTGTTGCAATTTGTCACAATTAACTGCAAATGCCCCATAGCTTTCGTCTAGTCATTTAGTAGATCAATGATACCTGATGTACCGAACACAAATAAAGACCAAGTACACGCCACATCTCAATTTTGCGTAAGAAAGCATGATACGATGAATTACCGCCTTCTTCATCTGATGACACCCAGGCGCTGGAACAGCCAAATTTCAAAGTTGCTGATTAAAATCTAGTTTTTCGAAATTGAAATTTATTAATCCTACTGCTTCACATAGTGTTCATCAGTCCTGGTTTACAGACTATCTAAGAAGTTATATTCTTAATACAAACCATCTCCACTAGGAATGGGCGACCCAGTGTTCTTTTACAGCCCACATATAACCATGAACAATATGAATTATAAATAACCAATACTGCAGGATAAAAATGAGTCGCCCTGTTTCCTGAGTCGTGCTTGGTGGATAAGCGAAATCAGGTTACTGCAGACAACTTCATTACCGATTCTATCTCTTTTTCCTTCTCTTTACTTTTCTCAATCTAACAATAATTGTCTTTTAGATGCTATTAATACAGTGGGTGATGATGATATCACTGAGCTCGTTGTCCGGTTGCCAAATAATCAAGTTGGCCGCTTAAGTAACGCAGAATTTCATTTAAATGGCATATCCACTTTAAGCTCAATGCGCAACGACAATGGTGAACGACAATTGGATAGCTGCGCGGAGCATATTATATTTAATTAGCACAAACATCACACGACGTTTAAGGCATTACACAACATGACGTCCTCCAGACCTCTGACAACTAAGGACTCAAATAGATTATGAAGCAGTATTGTCGTTCATTAGAGTCTACAGCAAAATAAACACACAACTTCACTACCAGTGGTGGTGTTCACAAGGCTGGTCACTTTACTCACTTCTGATTAATTTTGTAATATGTGTTGTTACGAACAATAATCTTCCATACGCTCAGGCTGCAGGTTTTGAAGATACTACAAACGGTATATTAGTCAATCTTGATTATTCCCACAATGTCGTACTATTATTCGACAAACCAGATTCTGCCCAGTCCACATTGGCCCCACATAAAGAAACATACTTCTGTGAGATTACCCACTATTCACATCAAAACTGCAGCTGCAATGTGAAAATCTGAACGCAGTTGACAAATTTATTTATCTCGGTAGTTATATTAATGAATCATACGATATGAATGGCGAGTATAAAATTGAGAATTCTAGAGAAACACTCTGTAACTTTCACCGTTAATGAAGAAACGAGTCTCTCACTCTGCCCTAAATGTCGTGTGCACAACACATCGGTACATGCAGTTTTGTAATACGCTAGTGAGACTTGGCAACTTAGAGATAATGATTTTAAACGCTTACAGGCATTAGATCACCGTCGTTTGCGAAGTGTAGTACGTATAGGCTAGCACAAACGGATACCAAACGCTGACATCCGTAGATGTATTTTTGGATCAGCGAACAAGTGCTTCTCGTTAGAAAAACAAATAAGGCTCCATCAACTACGTTGGCTCGGTCACGTTTTGCGTATGCCCTCAATTCCATTACCCACTAGAGCACTCATCTCTCACCCAAATCTAGGCTGGCGTAAGAAACCAAGTGGGCAGATTTCGACATAGCGGAAACAGTTACATTCAACTGCATACAAATTGGGTATTATGGGGTCCATGTGTACATTATTATTCTTGATTGGAAACACCGTGTAATATGGCATCGAGTCGAACTCAGTGGCGATCTTGTTGCAAATTTCCAGTAGAATCTTCTTTTTAACTTATTTTCGTAATTAGGCACAGTCAGTTGCGAGGTTTGGTTGTGCTTATGACGCGAAACAGTGTAAACTGTAAGTAAGCTGTATTGCTGATGAGGCCTTGCCTTAATACATATTTGTTCAAAATGGTGTTGTGCAGAGAATTAGTTTGCTTCACTTATGTGTGGTATCTAAGTAAATATATTTGTATTAACAAGATCCGCCTGATAGATAACTCTTCTTCGATTAGTCTTGTCTAAATTATTATTTTTGTTATTAATATTACGTATTTTTGAACTATTATTATTTGCTTTTTAAAAATTTTATTGTTTTCTGATGGTTTTATGGCAGTGAAGCATTAGTTACTAACGACATTTTTATTGATGATCGAGATGATTGATGTTGTTGTTGATGATGGTGATGAATATGATGAATCAAACAATCTGGAAAGGCAGGATAAATCTAAATAGTATCAGCGTCCAAGCGAGATGCATTAGATCCAGCGACCATTCTCAAGTGAAATACAATTATCGCCTACGATAACAAATTAATTGATAAAAGAATAACTGAATGATTATATATATATATATATATATATATATATATATATATATATAATTTTGCTTTCAAAATATATATAAATCGCGGATAGAGCCTCGTTAGTCAGCTTGTTATAGACTGGTTTAATACAAAGGTATTGGTGCTTACTTAAAGTTCGCAAACCTGATTAAAAAATTGGTTTCAACAAGCGCGAAATCATTGATGATATAATTGTATAACTTATAAGCAAATGGTGAAAGTTGCTTAAAGTTAATTTTCGTGACTGCATTGAAATTGTGCAGCTGACATTCCTAATCAAGTACAATGTATGCGAGACTACTGGAAGTGAGAACCGAATATCTAATTTTTCTTTCCGTTTAATTGAATTGCAGTTTGATCCGCGCTAGTCAGCTTGACGTCGAAATCTGATGATGATCATGTAAGGTCGAAACGCGTCAGAACATCTGACTGGCTGTAGTTATTGCAATTTCGTGTGATTGGTGTTTTTATCAAGCTCGCAATCATGATTAAAAGGATATTTCAAAATGTCTGTTTTTTAAAGTAACAAATCCAGTGGGTAAACAAAAACAGAAAATAAAATTATTAAAAGAAAAACAAATTGACCTGGAGAAACATGTAGTGGTATAAGACGGATAAATGGGCTTACCATTGAGTTTATTTACACATTTCAACTTATCAAGATTGGCCATAAGGTCCTCCGTCCAACTACCGGAACATAAAGTTGATAAGTTCACAGGAAATCTTACCTGTTGACAACCTAAAAAGTAAAATAGAAAGAAATACACATATTAATCTTAAATTAATATAAATGGACAATGGGCATGTTACGAAATCAATAATATTAATGAAATACTATTTAAAGCTCACGCAAAAAGATATTATGATAGCAAAACATGAAGACTTATTCACTTAAAAGGTTTTTCGTGTCTCATGATCGAAAGGGATTAATTGATCAATTAAACTATCTAACTATATGACTCAACTAAAGTTGAACCAATAGGAAATACGACATACCGCTTCTTTCAAAAGAATAATTGCGGAATAAATACCATGTTCCTACATGATAAGTTAGTCACCTTAGAAATTTCCGGCCTAAAGCTATACCGATTATGGAAACTACCACCTTTGTATTTAGTTTGCCAAAGAATGGTAGCATATTCCACGGTAACATGCTTTAAGTTCAGAAAAGTTAAATGAAGTGAAAGGGGACAATAAAATCTTAGAAACCAAGCAGAAATTAAGCCATCCTAAAGGGAGAGGCCACCCTGCTGCTCGTGTTAACGCTCGAATGATCAAATTGTAAAGCCTTCATTGTTCGTGCTTCATTTGCAACTGAAGCCCAGGATATACATTAAGGTATCTATGCGCATATATATTACAAAGTTTATTTCTTATTAGGAAGAAAAACAGATTAATAACAAAGTAGATAATGGCCATTTATTGCGAGAGTAATAAACATCACTTTACAATCTTTCAATTATAAACATCCTGGGTTTTCATTTGTCTATGTGGATGGCAACTAGTCTGCCTCGGTTTTACTTCTTTTTCTTGCTTGGGCGGATTAGTAAGTTTATACGCGTACGAGTCTTTGTTTGTCTGTTTGCGTGTAGGAGTCTTTCTTGTCGTATTGCAAAGTGATGTCTGAGATCTGGTCATTCTTGTATCGATGGATTGCGAGTTAACCAAATGTTCGATTTGTTTTCTGTTACGTGTACGATTTTTTCCCCCCGAGTGTCGTCTTTACTTTCACCCCGTTCCTATATTTTGTTCTGCTCCCTTGATAACAGCGTAGGGTGTGCGGATTGCACTGCTGAATGCTTATATTGTTGTGAAATCTCTGTCGCTGTTAACGATGGTTGTGATACCGAGTGTGCAGCTGTTTTTACCTTCCATGAACATCATAAGAGTAAGAAGGCAAACTGACCAGCGAGGAGCAAACCGTAATGCATATATATGGAAAGAGAAATTATGCATGCGGCTCTCACCTCTAGTAGTCTAGCATACATTGTACTTGCCTGGCAATGTCGGCTACACAGATATCAGCTTTGTTTATTCGTATGAGGTAGCCTGTATGACTAACGCGTCTCAGACAATTGTTATCGAAAACCTGCAAGTGTCTAAGATCTTCGATTTTAAACGCCAAATTTCACCAACGTATAAATAAACTGCACGTTTAGATACATTGTACACACGAACTTAAGGCAGATACAAATGGTCGCATTTCTTTGTAAATGCCGAAGGTATGAGAAAGCTACTTTGGCTTCTTGAATTTCGCATTCACCTCGTCACTAATACTGCCTGAATTATTGGTAGAGCTGCCAAGATATGCAAACCTGTCAAAAACTTCCATATCTTTATCTTCTAGCTGCATAATTGAAATGAGTGATGGTTGATCCAGCGGAGCTATCATACATTAGGAGGATGCGAAAATACATTATAACTAAAAATCTATTCAAGATGACTAGGGCAGAATCTTGGTGGTCGAATAACAATAATACACAATCGTTTGGATAATCAATATAAACCAATTTCCGCCAGCATCATGACAAAATTAAACAAAAATGTAGAAAGTAGACACTCTTGACGAACAAAACAGACAGTAGTAAAGTTGTACGATAGTTTATTAAGGACCATGACGCGATCACAGGTATCTGTGCAAAGAGCGAGTAAAATAGTTTTCAATTTCGTGAGAATACCACTTTTCAACAGCATATGTAATAGAAAATGGCTCTCAACTGCGACGAATGCATCATCAAAGTCTACAAAGACGTCTAATATGGGACGGTGATATACATTCCGCACATTAAGTACTGACCCTATAGTCAAAACACTACCTTTACAAATTCGTCCAGGCACTAATCCGGCTTTTTCTTGTCTAGTGTGTGATTCACGTGAAGCGCTGATACGTGGTAAGAAAGTCGAAACAAATAACCTAGATAAAATTGGAATCAAGCTTACAAAATTATTACAATTTAGAGGATAGGAATGATGGTTGACTCACTCTAATCAACTTGCGTGGAAAAGGTTGTTAGACGCCACTCCCATTATGTCGCCATCGTCCATCAGTAAGTTCGAATGCATAACATCGAGGCATACAGCTTTGCGACGTATAAGATGGTTCATCGAGATTAATATTCCACACTGTTGATATAGGCATGCTTATCGGAATCGAGACTGACGTGGGCTACCAAAAATTTTATCTTTGAAATGTTAACCACACCTATCAAGACGATTTATTTTATCGGTTATTGGATGATTGTTAATATTGTTTACGGTTTCATTAACTTTTAACTTTGTCAGGACCATAGTGCGGATAAGTTGGAACAAACGGCGGCTATAACCTGATACGAACACTTCTTTGTCTGCGGCCTTTCTTATCAAAATGGATTCGAGATCGATTTTTAGACTTCGGTTACGTTGGCGTCTTATAACTCTACGAGTACTATGATAATCCGATCCAGCTGGAATTTGGAACTTAGTTTCGAGTATCTCCATAGATTTTACAGAGACCTGACGATTATACCTACAATAGTCTACAATGCCGAATACAGTAGCACCTGCATGTTGCATAAAGGAAAGTATCATTGTTCAAAGTGAAATGCGAATTTTCGCCATCAAGGCCAGAATAAATTAATATTTTTGTCGGAAGGACGGTTGTTCGAGTTTGCTTATATCTATTTGAGATTTATCCTTAGTTATTTTTCCAGAAATCATAAGTCCAAATCTACATGGGTTAAGTGCATTGTCCGATTCAACGTAAGTGTTCCAAAACGAGCGATAATCCTGGCTGGAACCACGTCTATTACTAATTGCTACATGATCTATTTGAGTTTACATTGTACGGGGGCTGGAAGAAGACACGTGGCGCAACGTCTTACACTACGTTTGAAGGTTGTGCTACTTAAATATAATCTATGTTCCGCGATTCTATCTGACAGTCGCTCTCGTTTATCTTTGCGCGTCGAACTCAAAGTGTATCGTTCACCTAAATGAAATTCTGCGTTACTCAAACGCCAAACTAGAGCATTCACGTCACCCATAACCTAGACCGTATCTAAATTTAATTTTTTTTAGATATTGAGGCCGTCGGGAATATAGTATTAAAATAATGCACAAAACAGTTGATAAAACAATAACGAAGGAAATAATTTTTGTTGTTGAATAATTATATAATATGGCTTGAACAACCATGGTCGATCAATCTACCGCATCCTGAACGTAGTAAAAAGTTTGTTAAAGCAGTAGTGTTATGATTATACATGGTTTAGCCATCCTTTAATTAGTTTTTTCAGTTGTGCGAAGAAGCTGGAATCATTACGGTTTTTAACTGATGCAAAGGTTTTTCATCTCTTAAAAGTTTCTAACCCACACAAATTGAAATTAGGCCTTAAGAATGCTTAGCTTGATTAAATAATATCCTTACTATTTGACTGGAAAGCTAGAGGCTCTAATTCGGGCTGAGCTAGATTCAACCAAATCAACATATTCACGGGAGTCATTAATGTGCATTAGCCTATTCTCACCTCTTTTACAAACAGAAATGATGCGTCGTTCGAACAAATATCAGATTTTTCTATAAACTCTAGCGTCGTTCGTTCATTCTCGAAATTGTTTATCATTTTATAGCCAAATTAGGTTAAAATGACGCAAGAAATGGAGCTGTATGAGTGTGGATTTCGGCTGAAGAGATACCGATAATGGCAACGAAATCTTAAATCTTGCATTTAGCCTTCATTTCTTCGTGATGAACTTTCATTTAAAACGTCACCGACACCATCAAGTCTTATGCCTGGCAACCCCATTCTAGAAATCACACAGTATCTATCCTTCGGTCAGGACGTCAGAGGATGCTGTGGGTTAAATTAATGAACCTGATCAAAGTCTTTTAGCTGCTAGCATCTGATTGAAATTAGGCATTATTTGGCCGCCCTTTACCCGTAAAAATATGTGATGTAAATTCTGAAATGAATCTGCATTACAGCGTCAGGGTCATCTAAGCTTCTGAGAATCGACAGGAAATTATAGTCGATAGAGGAAAGAACAGCATCCAGAACGTTATGAATTGAAATTTTAAGTATAGCTCCGCTTGTCATCCATAGATAAAATCTGACGAATTTTTGCGATCTCAACAAAAACCAAAGTTCTTAAACAAGTGGCAATTGCTACAAGCTGGCCTGTAATACTAGAAAGCAACTTTCTGTCAGCTACATAGCGTATGATGATCGACACTAAATTAATGTTCTTAACGAGTTGGACGCGGCGTCAAAACATAACAATCTATTCAGTACGTATGCACAGAACCGATGCGCAAGCAGTAGTTCTTTTAAGTGAAGCGCTGCCTCCAGTCCCTTAAACACAGATTGTCAAATACTTCATAAATTGCCCCAATCAGTGCATTAACGCAAATAGCTCTGCTACTAACGAAGCGATCCTACAATCCTACTATGATATCAATATCTAAACACGTCATCTTGAATACATTACATATGCTTGCATTCTCATGAGTGATGGCAACATTCAAAGTTAATCAAGTTTGGAGAAATGAAGGTCTAGAAAGACTTACACAAACATATTTTCAAGACTTTGGGCGTACAATGCGTCTGAATAGAGTGAAAGTGTCTCGTTGTGGTCCAAACACAAAAAATTCGAAAACAGAAATCTGTGCCGTATCAAAGGCGGCATGGTTCGGATTATCAAGATTCACGTAGAATGAGAAAAGTAGACCAAGCAAAAGTGGGTATTGTTACAATCAAAAATTAGATACGAAGACAAAATTCGCGTGCTTCGCCATATTCTTAAGTCGACCCACTGGTATCACCATCCTACCGGTTTTGCTTGTATAAAAATTAGAAAACTGCTTTTATCTATGTGCCTCGATAGCATGAGTTCGCAATAGCTGGGGCCTTTTTTAACTGAAATCGGCCTCAGCGGTTGAAAATTATGAGCTATAATGGATATGTTCAATTATGTCGTCGATTCAGTCTACACTGAGGTCTCCTTTACACCTTATATAGCGGAGATCAGTGGTGGCCTCCGATTGACTGATCTCGATTACATTGAATATGCTACTTTGATAGCGGAAAAGAAATGTCGGCTGCACAATTTCTATGCAGTCACGAAAATTAACAGTTTGCAGCTTTCGCCACATATACATATATAGGCAATACAATTTAACAATTATTGATTTCGCGGGTGGTGGTAACAATTCTATAAATCAAGTTTGCGAGCTTGAAGTTAAAACCAATCCCATTGTATTTAACCAGTCGTCGGAAAACATAACAAAACTACCGCCAGTCGCACGCACTGACGCGTTTCGACCTTACATGATCATCATCAGAGTACGAGGATCAAACCGCATTGAATATATATGGAAATTAAAGTTAGATATGCGGCTCTCAACTCTAGCAGTCTCGCATACATTGTACATGACAGGAAATGTCGGTTGCACAATTTCTATGCAGTCACGAATATTAACTGTTCGCAGCTTTCGCCACATATACATACATAGTTAATACAATCTAACAATAATTGATTGCGCGGGTGGTCACACAGAACTTCATTTAGATGGAAGATACAATGCAAGCTCGTCGCGCAACGATAATAGTGAACGGCTTTTGGATAGCTGCGCGGAACATAGATTATATTTAATTAGAACAAATGTATCATGGAATAATTAGTTATAGATCGCGCTGTTAAATTCAGAATTGTCGTTCTATATGGAACACTTATGACAACTCAGACCATGCAATTATCCGCTGTAGATTTGCACTATTTTTTTCAGAGAATATAAATACGAATAAACCCCAGATAGAGGTAAACAAACTCGAACTACCGTTCTTCCGATAAAAATATTATATTCTAAAGTCAAAGCTAACTGGTCTTGATGGCGAAAATCCGAATTTACTTTGGCCCAAGATAAGTTCCACTATGCACAATGCAGGTACTACTGATTGTGGCATTGCAGGCCCCCGTAGAAATAATCATTAGCTCTCTGTGAAATCTGTGGAGATACTCGAAGGAAGGCGCAAAATTCCATCTAGCTCGGCTCATAATAATACTTGTCGCAATATAAGACGTCAAATTAAGCATAGTTTTGAAGTTGATCTGGAATCCTTTTTGACCAGAAAGGCTGAAGAAATTGAAGAAGCATTCGCGCCAGGTAATAGTTGCTGTATGTTCAAAAGTATTCGCGCAACAGGTCCAAAAAAATTAAAAGTTAGCCAAACTATAAATGATAGTAACAATCATTAATTAACCGATAAAACAAGTCTCCTTGATTGGTGGATTGAACACTAAATAGATCAATTTTCTTTAGAACCCGCATCAGTTCCAATTCCTGAATGCATGCCTGTATAAACAGTGTGGAATTTTAGTCTCGAAGAATCATCACTGTTAGAATTACGGGATGCAATTTTATATCTTAAACGTCGCAAAGCCGCAGGCCCTGATGGTTTGCTTCAAGGGATTATTTAAGGATGGTGGCGATATAATTTCGGGTGTATTGACTGAACATTTTCGTACTATATGGAATGAGGAAACCGTACCACTTGATTGGAATGAATCGAACACCATTACTATCTTCAAAAAAGGCAATCGTAATTTATGCGATAACCATCGTGGTTAAGCTTGACTCCAGTCGTGTCTAAGTTATTCGCTGCGATTATCCTACGTCGTTTTAGCGATTCGCGTGAATCACACACTAGAGAACAGGCCGTATTCCGCTCAGGACGAGGTTGTATAGATATATTTACTTTAAAGCAATTTATTTATATCAGCGTTCCACAATAGTCTTATTTCTAGATTTCAAGGACGCATTTGACACGGAAGATCGCAATGTTTTATTTCATATCTTGTTGAAAAGTGGTGTGCCCAAAAAATTTTTTTATATTATACGCGTTCTTTACACAAACACATCTGGTCGCGTTAAGATCTACAATGAATTAACGTACAACTTTAAAACTAGACTTGGTGTTCGCCAAGGTTGCCCACTTTGCAACTTTGTGTTTAATTTTGTAATCGATGCTATTATGAACAACACTATTCCACACATTCAGGATGCAGGTTTTGAAGTTCTCCCGGGCGGTAAACTAGTCTATCTTTACTATGCAGACGATATCGTACTATTATTCGACATTCGATATGCTGCCTAGGTCACCTTGAATAGATTAACAAACGTTGTTCCGTCTTTCGGTATAAAATTCGCACCCTCTAAATGTAAGATACTGTTACAGGATCACCCACCACTCACTCCAACTCTGCGACTGCAAAATGATGATCTAAACATAGTTGACAGATTTACATTTCTTAGGAGCTCTATCAATTATTTAGGCAATATGTCTGACGAGGTCAGAATAAGAATCGCGAAAGATAGAGTAGCTTTTCGAACCTTCGCCTTTATGGAGAAACGCGGGTATTTCATTGTTCCTTAAAGGTCGTATTCACAATGCGTCTATTCGGGCAGTTTTACTATACGCTAGTGAAACTTTTAGACGCTTACAGGCGTTCAGCCATCGTTGTTTGAGAATCATAGCACATTTTGGTTACCAACAACGAATAACCAACGTTGACATCCATAGACGTATTTTTGGATCTGCCAACAAGTGCCCCTCTTTAGTAAAACAAAAAAGGCTCCGTCAACTTCGTTGGCTCGGTCAAGTTTTGCGTATGCCATCAATTCAATGGCCCAGTAAAGTCTGTTCTCTCATCCAGCGCCAGATTCGCGTGAGTAAAAAGGTGGGCAGATTTTGACATGGCAGAAACAGTTGAAGTCACTTACATCCAAATTGGGTAGATTAGGGCCTACTCGTCTGCCAGGATGGAGTCCTCGTGCGCATCATAGTTCTTGGTTAGAAACTCTTAGCGGTACGGCATCGAATCGAGCTCCAGTAGAATCATCTTCGTATCTTTCTTTACTTAGTGGGGCAAAGTTGGCTGCGAGGTTTGGTTTGTTTATGACATGACACAGTGAAAGCCACAAGGAAACTGTATTGCTGATGTTGCCTTGCCCTAATGCTGGCTTCACCATATTGTTGTTTAGTTTGCTTCACTTCTGTGAGCTATCATGATAAATATATCAAGAGTAACTATGGCATTCTTCTCTTTCTCTTACTGTCGTAAATCTAACACATAATTTGTGTCTAATTTATTATTTTTGTCGATATTTTTTTCTCGCTTCTTATGATTATATGGCAATGAAGCATTAGTGACTTTTAGTTTTTGTCCGGCTGGCCATGATGATAGAACCATACGTATATGCGACAGAAAAGAATTCTGATATCATCGTCAATTGTCAATAAGAAAAAAATTAAAATAAAATAAGGCATCTTAAAATCCTTAATAGCTCAAAGTTGATGATGTTCAAACGCGAAAAATTAGAAGGTAGAACTTATTAAACTTTTATAGTCTGTTAATTTAAACGGCTATCCCGATTAGCTAATAAAACCACTGTAGACAAAAGGATAAATAGTATAAACCGTGTGAATATAAAAACGCAGAAAAGCATATTGCGTTTTCGAAAGTCGATCGCACCACATTGAGATTTTGAAGCACAGATCTCAGAATTGCAACAAAAGACTAAATAAAGAAATTGCTCAAGCAATATTGAATATGTGATAATAAACTTAAAAACCAAATTATAATATTTAACCTGATTTATACATTCAAACTGTATAAGGTATATTGTAAAGGTTCCCATATTTCTTACGAAGAAGATGGTATGACAAATTTAAAGCTCTTTGTCAGTTACATAGAACTTATTGTCAATATATAATAAGATTCTTAAATCAAAATTGCTGGCTGGATATAAATAAAAAATCAGATATGGGATTCTCAGTTCCAATAGTCTCGCATAAATTGCACTTGACTGGAAATGACGCCTACAAAATTTATGTGCAGCCACGAATATTAAAATTTGCAGCTTTCCACAAATATACATAAGATATACATGTAAACAACCATTGTTTGCGCGGGTGATGATAACAATTCTTTAAATCAAGTTTTACAACTTGATATAATCACGAATAACAATGCACCTGATCAGTCGCACAACGTAGCAAAATTACTCTAAGTCAAATGTAGGGACGCGTTTTTACCTCGCTAGATCATAAAAGTTCGTAACACGTCATTACGTGTGACTGACGTTAAATTATTTGTTGTGCGACTTGTTAGATATGATGAGATTGGTGCTTATATCAACCTCGCAAACATAATTTAAAGAATTTTTATCACCACTCGCACAATCAGTGATTTTAAACTGTAAAGCATAAATAGATATTGCTAAGTCAGATCTCACAAAAAATGTGTGGAGATGCGGTATATTACAAATACAAGAATATGTAAATGAGTATTATTTTTCTATGAGAATAGAAACACCGAAGTGATTATGAAGGCTGTAGAAATCAATTTCAGACTAAAGTAAATTAGCAGTTTGAACATAGAGAAGTTATTTAGTTCAATAATGATCGAAATCCCATTAAGTAGAAAATGTTGAAAATAACGAGAACATGTATAGAGGAGGAAATAATACAAGACATTTATTTGATCTGCGTTAGTCACGAACTTCATTAATGCTACTGACTTCTTAATAGACAAATGTACGTCATGTACGGATGTGCGTGCGTGTCTGTAGTGTAATATATATTCCTTTAGGTGTAAATTAGTCTGGGTGAAATTACAGCGATTTCCTAACAATTACTGACATTTCTTTAGATAAAATTACGTAATGTATGTCTGTGTGATTGTCAATTTAGGAGGAGTATTCAATTAAATATAATAGCATGCATTTGTACGTTCAATTATTCATTGTGTGAGTAAGACCACTTATTTTATTTTTTCTTAAAAGAAGTATTTTCAAATAACACCGCTGATTATGAAAAGGATAAAGTAGCACATCCGAAAAATCCTGCCACGATAAGTGATCAAAAGAAATAATAAACGTTATTAATAAAAGTGACAATTTCTAAAATTACTTATTGAAATATAGATCCTATTAAAGCTATAAAAAAGGTTACATTTAACAAGAATGTTTATTAATAAGACACACATACAATAAGCCACCTAAATCAGCAGCCACCTTATGATAGCAAGCAACAAATTGTTAAATCATTAAATTTTTTAAAAATTAATTAATGGATAGGAAATTTTTCACCGCTACGAATCAGCTAATTTTAATCAAACATTCCTAATCCTTTGGTGGAACCAGTTTCTGATTTTGATTCTTTCAATATTCGCTTTGTACTTTTATTTAATGCTTCGTTCGAAATCGAGCCTAGTGATCCATTTACTTCTTTATTATTCATTATGTTATCTCTTGATTTTATTTAAATATATTCCCTAACCAAGCTTGTCGATCAGTTATATAAATTAAGGTTGCTATATTGATATAAACACCTGACCTATTATGTACATACATATGTCATTATAAACTAAGCATCGTATAATATAGAAAGGGCAGTTCATCCAGTAGACCGATTTTGTCCATATTTGTAAATCATCAAGTACTATATAGAATTTGCCGTGGACAGGGCTCGAACCTGTGTACTTCTGCTTAGGAATCTCTTGCTCTAACCACTGAGCCACCCTACTACATGCTACACACAATTTACGGTTAAATACATATTCATGTTTTTTGGTTGGTCATTCCTTCAGGTGTAGCTTATATGACAACTTTTCCAAACATCTATTTAGACCACATATAATCAGTATTATTATCATCATCATCATGCCCAGCCATACAAAGTCAAAAGTGACTAATGTTTCACTGCCATATAACCATAAAAAGTGAAAAATATATATAAATAACAACAGAAATAATATTTTAGACAAATTATTAGTGAGATTTACGAGAGAGAGAGAGAGAGAATACTTAGTTACTATGAGTAAATTTATCAGGATAACTAACAGAAATTAGGCAAACTAAACTTCTCCACAACAACAGTATGGCCAAGTTTGCATTTGGGAAAAGCAACGTCAGCAATACAGCTTCCTTGCGACTTTCACTGTATTTAGTCATAAACAAACCAAACTTTGCAACTAACTTTGCCCAAATAAGAAAGGAAAGTTTCTAATATGATTCTACTAGACATCTGCAACAAGATCGCCACATATCGACATATCCCGTATCTTAACGACCTCTATGCTCCGAACCAAGAACACAGTTTTGGTTATCGCCCTGGCTGATCACAACCAGACCAACCGAGCCCAACTAGCCACATAGGCCAGTTCAGACATCGGTCAGAATAACGTAGTGGTGCCTCACTACGTGACGGGCACAAAAGGTATCGTTGCACATTTGGACGGGATTCAGACTTAGAGGAGTTCAGTCTAATTTAATGATTTGCAGGAACTGATCTATCAGCACGCATACATTTACACGTAGTTCGGCGTTCCTCTTTGTCGGTTCATTGTTTAGATAATTGAAAATGTAAGACTCATTAAGGATAAAACTAAATTATAATCCCTGTTTCTTTCATTTTTCCACGGCGAGGATTTCAAATGTGTAGAGGATTTCATTGACACTACACGCAACAGAAAGATCAAGATTCAACATAATAGAAAATAGAAGAATTTGAGCATTTATTGACATTCGCAAAAAAGGTTAATTCAACTGCACCTAATCTTGTATTCAATCTGGCTAAAAAACAATTTAATTAGAGTCAGCTAAACTTGCTTAATCATGGTTTGAATACATTAATAGGATTGAGAAATTACCAAGAAAGAAGATAATTAAAGAGGACGTTAAAAAGGCAAAATTCCTATAAAATAAAGATATGGTTAATATTGATAACACACGAAGATGAGAAATATCGACCCAATAGTTAAAAACTGTTTGTTGCGGAGAGCTAATATATATGCAAGTATGTATTAGGTGTTGCGAACCTATTAACAGATTAGTTCAGATGTGACCAGAAGGATAAACCAAAGACAGCATGAACTGAAAGTATAATCTCATGCACATTCGTTTCGTGCTTACTGACACCTCATTAGTAGGAGCCGGTAGTATGTTCTTTAACTACTAAATATTGTGGTGAGGAATGTGGGATAATAGGACGATCCAATAGGTCGTACAAAAGAGCTGATAACGAATAATGGTGTTTTAGATCAGACAGAGCAGGAACGACGTCTCTAATTAGTCAGTATATTATAATGATAAGATGTATGATCAATAAGAGATTACAGAGCCTTATATTAAAATAGGTAAAGAACACATTGATTAGTAACAAGGAGAAGTGAAATTATTAATCCATAGTTGTCAATGATTAATTAAGCCAAGCACAAGGCTACACTCATCAACAAGATGATATAGTCAGGCCCAGAAAGTATGATATAGTAAATGTGCATAAACCTGGTAAATCTATGAGAATTATTAATATTCAACACTACAAAATTCTAAATAATGAAGTTGCAGTGTCATAGAACAAAAAAACAACGTATTTATTTGATCACACATTTGGTTGACATTTTCGAACTAAATGCATTTGATTTAAATGAAAACGATAGGTTTGGAAACTTAGCTGTAATATTCATGTAAACCAATATGGGAATGTTGTCGGTATTTCCTGGTTCAACGCCCACTATTAGTAGTATGAAGTAAGACTTCACTTAGGTATATTATGGAGATGATGAACGTATGCATGTCTACAAATTATCTTATATTTATATAGGAATTTAAAACAAATAAGAGGTGGCCCAAATGGACAACAGTCAGCTCCTTGAGGAAGAATCTTTCCGATATGACACGCCAAGCGCCTAAACAGTATGTAAAATTCATGCATAACATGTTATTTGGTATCAAGGAAAGGACGATATGATAAATTACTCAAAACTAGCTAATTTGATGCTTATTTCACAATTTCATCTTTTAGTTATATTTATCTTATTGCATCCATTAATTTAGGTTACTTACACAGTGTAACATTTATTAATGAATCTTCACACTAAATTTCACATTTTATTTACAATATTTACATTTCGTTCATAAGGCAAATTTGAACTGCTTGACTTAATGAAGTATTTCATTTTACTAATTCTTTATCATCTATTTTGGCAGGATATCCGACTGATTTACTTACATTAATCTGCGCGTCTCCTAAACAGTGATGAAACCCGTACATACTTTATTTAATTATTATAACGCGTAAAAAGACAAATTGATACTAATCACTGTAGTTTCACTTAGATGAACTTACACGTGTATGGAATTATATTTAACTGAATACGTCACAGTAATAAATACAAGCATACATATAAATACATGAAGAACATTTATATAGTGAAAATTTTACTTATTCAGGAGAAAAATACATTAAGGCCGAAGTGAATTTCTCTTTTACACACAGATGATTTAAAATGTATAGAAAAGTTTCGCGATAAAGCCCGTAATAGAGAAATTCAAAAAGTCAAAACGCGAAATGGCAGAAAACTGGCTGATGTCGCAATTTATAGAACAGTAGTAATTAAATCGTAAGTAATCAGAAGTACATCTATCAACACTAAACCTTAAGAGGCATAAAATTGAACTACTTAGCCAAGTTATAAACATGGCTATTAAAATGAAAGACCAATTAGAAATGAGGTAATTACAGAGGCTGTCAAAACGTGCAACTTATTGCAGAAAAGGATAAGGTAAATTTTGAATTAGAAGTTGGCTCAATGGTTTCGAGACACCGAGAGGAAAAAATTAAGCCAAACTATGAAATTCATCGTCTCATAAAAGAGTTAATATCGAATAATGTTATGTTTAAAATCGGATAAAGGAGAAGCTACGGTTTTGATGCGTGAATCCGATTATAATAATAAAGTGTTATAAAAGTTAAGTAATTCAGAAGTATACACTAAAATAACAGAAGTCCCAACGGATAGGTCACTAGGGCAAGTAAAATTATTAATCAATAATATGATTGCTAGTGATGAATTGAATTCGGCGCACGATAACACTCTCATGCAAAGAGATACAGTTGCACAAAGAATGTATGCTTTGTTTAAAGTGCATAAGCGTGGTATTCCATTAAGAATTATTGCCAATGCCAAACACTTCCAAACATATAAAATTTCTAAGTTTCTGTGTCATAGAATAGGAAATTATTCCTATTTCATAGACTATACATTGTTAAACTCATATCAGTTGGCTGAAATTGTTCATAAATAAGCAGTAGTCGGAGGTGAAGTATTAGTATGCAATTTAACAATAATTGATTGCGTGGATGGTGGTAACAAATCTTTAAATCAAGTTTGCGAGCTTGATGTAAACACCAATCCCATTGTATTTAACCAGTCGTCGAACAACATAACAAAACTACCGCCAGCCGCAACGCACTGACGCGTTTCGACCTTCCATGATCATCATCAGAGTAGGACGGCAAACTGACTATCGAGGATCAAACCGCTTTGAATATATATGGAAATCAAATTTAGATATGCGGCTCTCACCTCCAGCAGTCTCGCATAGATTGAACTTGACTGGAAATGTCGGCTGCACAATTTCTATGCAGTCACGAGCATTAACCTTTTGTAGCTTTCGCCACATATACATATATAGGCAATACAATTTAACAATAATTGAATGCGCAGGGGGTGGTAACAATTCTTTAAATCAAGTTTGAGACACCAATAAAATAAAAATTGTACCTACGGTTCTTAGATGACCTATTAACGATCTGGAACCATGATGATGATGAAATGATATATATTTTAAATTTAACGAATCCAATGAGCGAAATTCAATTTACTCGTTAAAGGGAATCACCAGGTGAATTACAATTTTTGGATGGCAAATTAGTTAGAAATTGTCAGAAATAAGAGAGACACTTTTAGGAAGGATACTTATATGGGAATCCTTCTTAATTTCAATTACAATCACCCGTATCGTATGAAAATCTGTATCTGAAAGTCACTAACATTAAGAAGCCTTAGATTAACATACATAAATCATAGGATGTTTAAATTGGGTAGACTGTGCAATATATACAGGGCTAATGATAATACTTCTCATTCAACTGAAGAAACAATATTGGATGTCTTTAAAAAATTTAAATCTAATTTCAGGTACATAAAGGCTGATAAATAAAAGTAATATCGTAATATCATGGTACAACCAAACTATAAACTAAGTAGAAAAGTAAAATCAATAGCTCTAAAACACAATATAAGGACCGTTTTAAAACAGTCCCTTACACCAAGCACGAGGCTCCATAATCAAAAAAAGACTGAACCCTAAGAAACACCAGAAGTGCATGCAATCCCGTGCAATGCTTGTTTTCTCATGTATGTAAGACAGAATTTCATTAAGGTGGAAGACACTTTAACCTCGATGCGCAACGATAATGATGAACGGCTTTTGGATTGCTGCACGGAACACAGATTATATTAAATTAGTACAAAATTCAGATGTAGAGTTAAACGTTGCGCCATATGGCGTCAATCAGCACCCGGACAAGGGTGAACTCAAATAGATCAGGTAGCAATTAGTTATAGATGCCGTATTTGTATCTACAATTGTCATTCTTTTTGGGACAGTTAGGTCGACTCGGACCATGCTCTTATCCGTTGTAGATTCGCACTAAAATTTTCCGGAAAAATAAATAAGAATAAACCCCAAATAGATGTAGGCAAACTCGAACAAACGTCGTTGCCTTGTCTGAAAGCTGACTTGGTCATAATGATGGTGCGTCGAGGTTTAGTTTGCCTCACTTCCGTGAGTCAACGATTATCTATTCACTGTATCAATCAAGTGATAACACTGTAGTACACCATTACTAACCATAAGGGACGGAGAAGAGCGACAATCTACAAAAAAATAACATTTCAGAAGCTTGGTTATTCCACTCAATCGTAACGTCCTCCCCAGGAAAATATCGTAAAGAAGCCAATATATATGCATGAATGTATTTGTGCATGTACGTATGTATGCGTGTATTTACTCGTATATTTATGTAAACATTCATGTGTGTATGTGTGAAAACAGGTACGTATATACGTATGTATGAAGGTATACATGTCTGTTTGTATGTTTTAACGAGTGTATACACGCGTTTTTGTGCATATTTGAGCACGTTTGTATGTGTGTGTGCATGTTTGCATGCATGTATGTATGTACGAGTGAATGAAATAATAATTGTCTCCATGAATAAAATCATTTAATAAAGCAAACCCTTAATAATACGGCATCGAATCGAGCTCAGTGGCGATGTCGTCGCAGATGTCTAGTAAAATCACCTTCGTAACATTCTTTTCTTAGTAGGTCAAAGTTAGCTGCGAGGTTTGGTTTATTTATGACGTTATACAGTGAAAGCCGCATGGAACCTTTATTGCTGATGTAGACTTTCTCTAATGATGACTTGATCATAATGGTGCTGTGGAGAGGTTTAATTTGCTTCATTTCTGTGAGTCATCTTGATAAATATACTCATAGTAACTAGGCATTCTCTCTCTCTCTCGCGAAAATCTCACTAATAATTTGGGTTTTATATTGCTGGGCATGATGATGATGTTTTTGAGACCACGCGCCCAGTCAAAGTAAGAAGAGGCGAACAATGAACGGTATGTAAGTACGGAAATGCCTTTAAATCTGATCTTCCTCACCATGTAGTAGAGACCGGACACACTAATAGCTGGAACGATTGCAGACGCATAGCAATATTTAGTCGCTACAGGATGACAAGATTGATTAAATAATCTATCGAAATTAAATAAAGAAATGATATTACGAATTAAAAAGCTGCTGAAAAATCCTAAGGTTCAATTTGGAATACATCATTAGATAATTGTAAGAAACTCCGATTGCATGAATCAAAATCTGAAGTTGAGCCAATAAAAGGTAAAGAACATCAGATTCAGACTGGTTTATTATTGGGCTTATCATCTAATAAATGGTTAATCGATTATATAGAATATATTCCTTCTAAA
Organism: Eudiplozoon nipponicum; assembly: GCA_029291075.1. Taxonomy (NCBI): domain Eukaryota; kingdom Metazoa; phylum Platyhelminthes; class Monogenea; order Mazocraeidea; family Diplozoidae; genus Eudiplozoon; species Eudiplozoon nipponicum. The sequence goes on from JAQBSW010000354.1 coordinate 187,238, forward strand.
TTTTACCCTTTAACAGTTACTTTATTTTTAAAACTCGTAGTGAGTTTAACGCTTATTAAACGGCATCTGCCTTCTTTCCTTATATTGCTTATTGTTTCTTAAAATAATTTTCAAAATCTTGTCTTACCGCCACTATTTTAATTTCATAGCTTAATTATGCTTCTTAATTTATTAGGACATTTTTGTTTCTTCATACACGTCCCTACCTTACCTATTGATATAACCCTAGGAATATAGCATTTCAAATGTTAAGATTTAAAAATTTTTCTGGTGCGTGTAAAGGGTAATTTAATGTCTATTGACTGCAGTTTCATTTAGATGGACGTACATGTACATTAATTATACTCAACCGAATATGATATAGTTATGTATACACATATACTTGCACATGTGTGACGTGCGCCTATTTAATGATATGACAACAAATCTTATTAAACAAGCTTATCCTTAATAAAACATGAGTGATTTGAAAAAAATTAAAAAGTGCGTGGCTCGTTCTGATTTCTAATTTAACACTAGCAATGGCACGTGTCTAGGATGGTTTTTTCTGATTTATTAGTCTCTCTCCTCCAAAAATGTGAGGGTGACTTCAGTTACGTCATTTCACATGGTCTGTAAAAAAAAGTTTAAGAAAATTAAACAATCAATGATTGCAGGAGTGGTGGTAGAATATTTTAACTCAAGTTTAAGAGCTTGAGGTAAACACCAATCACATTGTATGTAACCAGTCGTCGAAAAATAAAACAAAACTGCCACCAGGCGGATGCACGAACGCGTTTCGATCTTCAACGATCATCATCAGAGTACGATGGCAAACTGACTAGCGAGGATCAAACTGCAATGAATATATATGGAAAGCAAAATAAGATATGCGGCTTTCACTTCTATTAGTCTCGCATATATAATAATTGACTGGAAATGTCGACCTCACAATTTCTATTTAGTCATGAACAGTAAATTTTTGCAGCTTTTTTCCAGTTCAATTGTATTAACTATAAATATGTGGCGAAAGATGCAAAAAGATATTGTTCGTGCCCGAATAGAAACTATGCATCTGTCTATTCCAATTAAGTAAAATTTATGCGAGACTACTAGAGGTGAGGGCCGCATATCTAAATTTGATTTCCATATATATTCATTGCGGCTTGATCCTCGCTAGTCAGTTTGCCATTTTACTCTGGTGATGATCATGGAAGGTCTAAACGCGTCAGTGCGTGCGACTGGCGGTAGTTTTGTTATGCTGTTCGATGACGGGTTAAATAAAATGGGATTGGTGCTTAATTCATCTCGCAAACTTGATTTAAAGAATTGTTACCACCACCCGCGCAACCAATTAATGTTTACTTGTATTATCTAATATATATATATATATATATATATATATATATATATATATTTGCGTGTGTGGCGAAAGCTGCAAACAGTTAATGTTCGGGACTGCATAGAAATTGTGCAGCCGGCATTTCCATTCACGTACTATGTATGCAAGAGTACTAGATGTGATTGCCGCATATCTAAGTTAGCTTTTCATATATATATATATATATATATATATATATATATATATATATATATATATATATATGCAATGTGGTTTTATCTGCGCCAGTCAGTTTGCCGTCGTACTCTGATGATGATCATAGAAGGTCGAAACGCGTCAGAGCGTGCGACTGGCGGTAGTTTATTCGACGAATTCACATTAAGCCAACCTAGTTTCACTTAGTTAGATGAGGACAACAGTTATGGATATGCCAAACACATGTGACATGCAACTATCTAGTGAAAGATCATTTTGATGTATGAATGATATGGCTGGAGAAAAATCGCGCTTGCTTCATTAGTTTTTTTTAAAACCTGTGATGATGTGTGAACTAAAGAAGACATCCGCCAAAGGATGTCGATATATTTTGAAGAAATAAAACAACTGGAATTTAACCTGTGTTGGTAAAAACGCAGATCTGGTAATATCTAGTGAAATGTTTGTAATTGATATGAGATCACTGTCATTTCACTTAGACGAATGTAAACGCGGTGTTAATGATTTTATATTGATGCTTTACAGTGATAGACACAGGCACCAACATACAAAACGCACAACTAAGTAAAAATGAAGCTACTTAGGAGAAATTCAACGCGTTTCATTACTTTTCTTTAAATCAAGTTTTCGAGCTTGAAATAAAAACATCAATCTAATTTTATCTAACCAGTCTCGTTACCTGTCAACTTGGAAGTGTCATGTGTTTACTGTAAAAAAAATAACTCAAAAAATGTTCAGCGTTGCACATCTTAAATATATCTTATAATACAAACTATAGATTGCTCATTTTTTTCCAAAAACTAACCTGAACACAAATACTTCAAGGCATTATTTTTTAATGTTGCACACAGTTCCAATTGCAGAAATAGAGGCCTCTCATGAACACGTTGCTGGAATGCAGTATTTGATGTAGCGAAAGGGCCAGAATCGCCTGACTTAAGGCCGTTGAAGTCACAAGCCTTCAGCAATCACAGAAAAAATAAAAAATATAAACACTAATTTCAACGCCTTTGAACTAGCATGGCAGCAATATCTGTAGATTGCAATGCTAGACTCTCTACTTTGACACATGTTTAGGCAGTTAAAATAAAACAGGGTATAAACGTGATCGCTTAAAAGTTAAAGATGAGAATGTATCAATTGCCATAATTTATCGAAATGTCAATATGAATACCATCACATTCGAACTAATTATTGGTATAATATTCTGGTTATCATTCCTGGTCAATGGCGTACAACTGTCCAAAAAACGATATATCGACACAACTAATTTCTGAATGATTTTGGCACAAGAAACGAATTCATAATTGTCAAAAGGTAACTAGTTCTTCTCCCAATGAATGTAGTTATCGTAAGAGTATCGGGACACCAGAAACAAATAAACATTCCATTTATTCAAACAAACGATTCAAGAAGTATTTATTAGGTGTCACGAACCTAGTAATAAATTAGTTCAATTGTGACCAGAAAGATAAACCAAAGACAGCATGAACGGAAAGTATAATCTCATGCACATTCGGTTCGTGCTTACAGGCCACTCATCAGTACGAGCCGGTATTACGCCCTCTTACCACTATATATTTGGGTGAGGAATGTAGGATAATAAGACGGTAAAATCTCCTAGACGAATGTGTAGACCTGAGGTTGTGAAGGTAACATCATATAAAGTCTCGACAATGTGACTTAAACGCTAACTCACTCTATATAATATATATACCAAGTCTGTAAGGGATACTAACACTATGGCTATTGTTTTAGTAACCGATACCAACATTATAGCACCGAAAAGGTACATGATACTAACACTATGGTTGCCGAGTCGGTACATGGCACCAAAATGATGGATATCAATTTATGCTATAGTTCACCGAAATTGTGAATTACAATTATTTCTGAACACCTGTTATTCCAGTAAATCCATACACTCTGGCCTTGATTGATATCAGTTATCACATTTCGCGGTAAACATGACATCATTCAATTCAACGATTCAAGAAATTAACGTAAGACTTCCATGGGCATGCCACAATGGAAGCGTCATAGCCGTTGCAGTTGAGCATTTAATAAGCAAGAGAATGGGGAAATTTTCTTGTTTAATATAACACCACATTAAATAGAACCCAGTTTCCGTTATTTGCATTATATCGCAAGCGTTGGATATTGCATCTGGCAGGAAAAATTGTCAATTATTATTTTCAAATGAACAAGTAAGTTTTTTTTAGATCTTGTTTCTTTAGCGGAAGACAAAAATGAACAATTTATACACAAAGAGCACCGCTTAACAGTATTGAAAGGGCAACCAAATTAAACTTAGCTCAGAAAGAATAGATATGAAACAACAAAAATAATTGTAGCTTCAATGCATAAAATACAAGAGAATAATAAAAACAATTTATTTGTTTTTGATGATGACGTGAAAAATATCATATTAACTGGCCTCGTTGAAGATATAGGGACTATTCTTTATTGTATGGCTTACGCGTGCATATCCAATGTCAATACCGTGATACAAATTCCAATGTACTTAAAATGTATTTGCCAAATCCCCGAATGTACCTCTAATCGAAACCCCATAAGGAAGGATACGCAGGTTTAGTAGGCATTAGAGATTGTAGTGAAACAAACTAGCCCAACAGCCTTAGATGCGTATAGGCACATACGTAAATGAAACACGATGTCAAGTATGCTTCCATAGGTTATGCGTCGGTTTAATTCTATCTATTTCATCAATGGTTAATATTATAAAAGAAATCAATGTCTAAGTTTCAAAAACCGAAAACTACGTCGGGGCTGTCGGACGTAATTCTTCCCAAAGCGATTAAATGAGTTGGTAAATTGGCTACATTTGCTCAATGTAGTCAAATAATAAACTGTTCTCGACCTCAATTAGATATATGCCATCATATGTTTTATTTTCAAAAAAGTTGTGTAATATTATTACCTGATCTGCGTTTTGACTAACGCAGCTTTCATTGTTCCAGTAATTTTCTTTCATCAAAATATTTCGGCCTTGCTTACCGTAGGCCTTCATCAGTTGCATTTCACGAAACAAATGAAGCAAGTGTGTTATTTCCTCTAGGTGCGCATCAAGGCAACTCCTTCAAGTTGTGTAATATATTTAAAAATTTATTTGTGGTGATTTCTTTTTTCAAATTTGATGTATAACCACGTGTTTCTTAGTTTATTGTTGGGTTAAAATCACTGTAGACTGGAGTGAGATGGTGATGATAAATGATCATTTATAAACGAAATACGCCATAGTTTCTATTATTTAAGTGAAATGATGGCATATAGTATTTAAATGCTAACTTCCATCATGTGTGTGATAATAATCAACATTGAACGCTCCTTCTCATGACAAATAGGTAAGTTTGATTAAATTCTGTAATCGTTACAAAAGAATTGTTTGGACATTTGCTCAAAGGTATACGGAATATGGCATGCAAATGCGGCGTTATGCGTCTTAACTTTTCTTTTACAAAATTACTGTGAACGAAAATCGTCAAGTTTAAAATCAAAGATTTATTTAAATTTTCGTAGGTGTTTGTGGATGAAACAGATTTGTCTTTACATTTAACAACAGATTCTTAAAAGAAATGAAACTTCGACATTATTTTTTAATTACTAAAAAGAACTAGATATATTAGACATTTTCGAATAAATTACTTAAATAAATGCATCAAAATCTTGTACACGACAGGGAAAATAAATGCTTATGACCGATCAAAGCTCAACCAGGCAATAATAAATGATAATAATAATACCTATAATAATGGTGATAATTAATGGAGCCTAGATAAATGCCCTACAAAAAGACTGAAATGTTCCAACTAGTCAAAGTGGAAATTTAGCACAAAAGTAGTTGCTCTAAATAGGCAAAACCATCCATCTCTCCAAACATTTCTGCAAATTTACTTTATCACTTATTGTACACAGTTGCTCACGTGTGTGGAAAAATAATCATCATCATAAACACAGTTGATTCAGAGATTTAGTTTTTGATTCACAAAAGATCGAATAACGATGCGTTTTCTCTGACCTCAAGATCACCGGTTCTACTGAAGCATCTATGTATGTTGACATTTACGGCACATAACCAGTCTTCCAGTGCTCAGCAGAAGTCCAGTTGAACCAAACCGAACGATGGTATCAGTTTGCAAAACCGCTCAGGCGTGGTGGCTAGATTTCATTATCTCCATTGTAAAGTAAAAAACTTCTTTAAATCTAGCTTGAAAAAGGGCCGAATAAGTAAGAGTGCACAAATCGTTGGATGGTGCCATTAAGCACAAAACTGATAATAAGGCCGTATGAACAGCTGCCTGGATCTCTTTGAACACTTGACTTAACATTATGGCTACTTAAGAGTATTCGGGAAGATTAAGCGGCCAGAGCATTATAAAAACGCAATAAAAACTGCATCTAATATATACTTTAAAATGCGACAAAAGATTAGTGTTAGTGTAATAAGCTCCGAGCAACCTAAAAAGACAGATATGTACATAACCTTAGATCAGGCTTGTCATAAAAGCTTGCGCGCCACGGATTCTAAATTGGTTGAATAGACCAGGAATAAAACTGAGGATTTGGTTCTATATTCTTGAGATAGCAACAAACATGGATGGTGCATACATTTGAGCTTATCATTCCGTTTCATTTCACAACATGGTCTAAGTTCGTCTGGTTTGTTTCATAAATTTATTAAGAGAAAATGAAATTTGCAACGTTTGATTTATCATTAATCAGATGCCTATCACAATAGTTTTCTGAAGTTCAATTGCCAATTTATTTGTGATAAAGAGAGCCAAAAGAGTATAGTTATTTATTTATGATGGATTTCTTTGTTATACTTGCAGCAGTAAGATCGTTAATGTTCTTCTGAATCTTGCGTAACCAATGTCAATAGTTCCAAATGAAAGCGATAGATTAAATCTGCATTGTCACCTCCAATGGTTCCTTAATTCTATTGTACCCCATCATGATGATGAGCTTCATTATTGATTTTGTAATGAGATCTGGAAGTCATTTCCACCAATTTGGACAAATTAAGGATATTTCAAAGATATCAATGAATTTGCGCATTATAGACAGGTCATGTTCACCAGAATGTCGACTTCTAAGACGTAGAATTTTTGGATACATTTAAATGAGGTTGTCTCGCTTTGACGATATTACAAACTCAACCAAAACATTCAGCCAGTGTTATTCCACATCGGCTGCGTGGATGACTGCAGACTCCTTCGAAGGCCTATTGGATGTTCAGCATATATTGTACCCATTATTTTGTTAAAACCGCAGTTTTGCAAAAATAATTGCAGAATGATATGAACAATTAACACATGAGATTAATCCATGCAATTTTTTTCGTATACATTAGGCAAAAATTAGTCAATGTACAATTTCCATAATTAATAGAAAAAAATGAAGATTAAGATGTAAAAAAATATTTCGTACTAACCTTAGGAGAACTGAACAAATCCATGTCCTCTTCAGAGCTGGAACTATTTGCAGCCATTAAATGAGCCAGATACGTGCATTTATTAGAATAACCACGATGTGCATATTGTTGCTGGTGATGGTGATACTGACTAATGTCACCTTTTGCAGCAGTATTAAATTCAACACAGGCTTCCCGATCTGTATTAAATCTGTCCGTCCTAGCGTTATCGGTAACAACTCCACTATGAGCGGTACGCCGGGCTGAAGTAGAGTATGTCTCGTTCGTAGCACCCGATGTGAGAAAGTCCACTTTGCAACAAAAATTGGAACCTCCATTCTCCTGAGTCAATCTCCGTTTCCTTATTGTAGCCGAGCTGACGTAGGGAGGTCTACTTGGAGGAGTGCGAGTGGAGGCAACTGCAGCAACAGCTGAATCCACGCTAAAGACACCGGTAGATAAGCATAATTTGCTGCTCACACTACTACTGCTGGAATCGCTTTCTCTGGGCAAATCTTTTTTCGAAAATTTTGAACTTAGTACCTGGTCGCTGGTGTCGATTTGTCTCTGGCCCAATTGTACTGGATTGTAGAAAAGCAGATATGGAAAATTAGGCACGGGTGAGAAATAGGCATTAAGTAGACTGGCAAAACGACATTGTAGGCGCGAAAACATCCCATTATCAGGTATAACCTCATTTGATTTTATAGCCGCACTTCGATCGGTTAGAGATTCAAGCATTGCTTCTCTTCTCGGCAGCAAATCTACTAGCTTAACACAACTCATCTTTTCAAAAAGTGAACAACCGTTATCGATTTCACCGGTTACTTCCGAATCAGTATCACCCAAAGTCGCCAGACGTTCCGATGAACAAAAACAATATTTACAAATATCATTTGTTATATGTTGAATTTTGTCTTTTTGTTCCACATCGTCGACATTATTTGGCTTCATGTCAGTGCTGTAAAATTGGTCTGAATTAAACATTTTTCTGTCGAGTCTCACATTAGAAAATGGATCAACAATATCACCATCCTTCATGCAATCGTTAACTAAATTGCGTTCAATTAGGTCGCTCAATTGACAATCTGTCAAATCGAGTAATCGATTCAAACGGTGCGCCTGTGTCAAAAGATACCATGTTTCAGTGGCGCAGCATAAGAACCAATCAGCGTTAAGAAAGCAAACAGGCCTCAGACGATAGCATAAACTTGATCCTATGCTTGAGAGAGACGAGTTATACGGATTTTGAGAAGTGTGATTGTGATCCGACTTTGTTAGTCGAAGAACATCACAGTCGGTCACTGAGATTTGCTTGACCAGTCGAAAATAGATAACAGAAACATACGCCTCGTTGTAAATAGAGGTTAATAAATGACCAGTGTTTACAAGTAAAGCCCAAATATTTGACAAATTAAACGATAGACAAGCGTTATTTCGACCAGAAGACATGAATCTGGGATGAGCCTCTTCAGGAGATAACTTCGTCCCACACAAGTAGATTGCACCGCTGCATTTAGCATAACAATGTGTAGACTGCGCCAAATCATAGTGAGAGGCTGCTACAGGAGCAAGTTGTATTACAGTGTCTGGTGGTATCGTGTAAGTCCATCTGTCATTGATAAAAAATGAAAGAGCTGAGCGGCTGGTTGTAAACAAAAGTATCGGTAATCCGGCTGCATGGCACTCACAGTTCACATAATCACTAAAATTGTCTGATTCATGTGATGGGTGAATTTGATTTGCTTTCCTGTCAACATCGGGAAGATGCAACAATTTACGAACCTATAAACAAAAGAAGCAATATATTTTCAGACTGTTATATATTTTACGAAACTAAAGATGTTTTAGCATAACGTGGTAAGTTAAATGTGAAATACGTACATGTCTTGATAGCGGCGCAAAAGAGTGCTAAAAAATATATTCTGTCATCCTGCAAAATAATGATTACACATAGCCTCGATATTTATAGCCAAAATATCTCCCACTGTAGAATACTTAAGTCTCTATATGTTAAAAGTAACGGGCAACATAGTAGACGAGTAAAACTTCGGAAATAAAACCTGGCCAACTAGCCAATAAGTATTGTAATAAAACTTATTAAATAAGTATGAAAAATACATGGCTCGAAGTCAAAGATAACACTGGCTTTACTTTCGGCCAACCCAGGCTATTTGAACCATCACATTACTTATCAATTTTGATCTACAGCGTAATATTGCACTGAACGGCACCCTACTGGTAGATAACAATGAGTTCATTCACTTGGGATCCCTGTTGATATCAAATAAGTCTACTTCTATCGAGAATTCTAGACGTATAAGACTTTCTGCAGCTGACTTCGACAAGTTAATAAATCAGCTTTCGAAAAGCTTTCATTCATTTCTATAAACAAAACACCATTGCTTTTGAATGCTTTCACATTGCCAGTTATCCATTCCACTGGGAAACGATAGATGATACAGCTACCACTAAAATTGCCGATGTTGTTTTGTCTCAAATCTTACTTGGCCAAAATGGTGTCGTGCAGAGCTTCAGTTTGCTGCACTTGTGTGTGTTATCTAGGTAAATGTACTCATTCCAACAAGATCTTCCCCATAATAATGCACTCCCTTTTAATACAAGTTATATAAATAAAAATCGTTAATCGCGTTAGAGTACTATTGCGTTATCACTCCTTCAGCATCATTGCAACTAGAGTATTTGATTTATATGCTTCTAAACCAAGACAATCCGGATACAGTGAACTATCAGGAAAAACTAATAACCCATCATCCTTCGCATTGAATTCCAATACCCAATATGGAATTGGCATTCCTGCCAGAGCCAAGTCTATATTATTCCAATTAATGATACATTGCTATGACAGTCACGAAAAAATACTACACACTTCGACACTGTTTATGAAAATAGAATCAAATTCATTATAGAATTTCAAAAGTCTAACTTAGGCATAGAGTTAAACTATAGCAGCAGGGCCTTTTCCGCTTTCAGAAAAGAAATATTCAACAAAATAATGTCCTCAATATTATTTTACTTCACGATTCACATTTGAGTTTTACAAACAAAACAAGTAGGCATTTTCAAGTACAGCCATCTGTAAATATTCTATTTCCACCTCAAAAATTGTTGTATAGATCTCAAAGATATTACAGAACATATGGCAGACAAAGCACTGTGTTCTGAGAGATACAAATAACAAACAGATGCTGCGAACATTTATTCTCATCTGTATATTCGTTTCGAGCTTACTGGCGGTTCATCAGTAGGAGCCGGTATTACGCCCTGTGTCCGTTATATATTTTGGTGAGTAATGTGGGAAAATCGGACGGTACGATCTCTTATACGAATGTGTAACCCAGCAGTAGTGAAGCTAACTTCATATCCAGTTTTCGACAATGCGACTTCAAAGCGAACTCACTATATATAATAAATACAAAAGCTGCAAATGTTACCACCATTATGGACATTGTACCAACACCATAGCTGTTGTTTCAGGACCTGATATGTTCATTCTCTTACTAGGTACGCAACACCTAATACACAATACAATGTATTAGGTCTCCGCAACAAACTGTATCTAACTGTTATATTTTTAATTGAATGACGATGTAAACTAACACTATGGTTGCCGAGTACGTACATGGTTCCAACACTATGATTGCCGAGTAGGTACATAGTTCCAACACTATGGTTGCCGAGTAGGTACTTGGTTCAAGCACTATGGTTGGCGATTTGTTATATGGTACCAACACTATGGTTTCCAAGTCGGTACATGGTACCAGAACTATAGTTGCTGAGTCAATACATTTATCAACAAAATGGATTTCAAGAAATGCCAACTTTCACAAAATTTGAGATTATATCTTTCGTTCATGCTGATTTTGGTTTATTCCGATTTTTCACAAGATGCGCAGCACCTAAAACAAAAATTGCCTATCTAATAGTTCTCCACAAACAAACAGTATATAACCATTATATATTTAATTGAATGATGCCATGACGACCCCGAAATGTGGAAACTGATATCTATCGAAGCCAGTGCATGTATTTGCTATAATAGCATATGTTCAGAAGTAGTTGTAATTCTCTGTTTTGGTATAATTTAGCAAATTTTAAAATCCATTGTGTCGGTACCTTGTAGCAACTCAGCAACCATAGTGTTGGTTCCATGCACCGACTTTACAATCATAGTGTTGTTACTATGTAACGAAACTATAGTTTTTTACCATTTACCCACTGGGCAACCAAAGTGTTTGGTACTCTTTACAGGCACAATATATATTATATATAGTGTGTTTGTCTTGAAGTCGCATTGTCGAAGACTTGGTCTGAAGTAAACTTCACTACCGTCTCTATACACATTCACATAGGAAATTTAACCGCCCTATTTCCCCATATTCCTTACCCAAATATATTGTGGGTAAAGGGTGTCATACCGGCACCTACTGATGAGTCGTCAATAAGCACGAAACGATGATGATTTTTGTTTATCCTTCTTGTCCTATTTGAACTAATTTATTACTAGATACGCAACACCTAAAACACAATTTCATATGTATTATTTCTTCGCAAGAGACATTATATAACCGTCAGTAATAGATATAGGATCAACCATGAAGCATAGATAAAACCGTTGAAACCAGTCGTACTTGTTCTATTACTTTCTAAGGTTTTTATGATGAGCGGACCACTTTAAATGTACCAGTTTCATTTGAATTATACTAAACCAAAATAGGCAAATATTTAGTTTTTTTATCATTCTCCACAAGCTTGTGAGCTGATAATAATTTAGTCCAATAAAGTATTTCTTGTTATTATTCTAATAATGTATACTGAAGTCGAACTTAACACTCTTATTAACATGAACTCGTGATATTTTTTAATTAATATGGTCAATACAGTGATTTAAATTCTTCTATACATTGTATATACCCTGTAGGCGAGAGTAGTCTTGATAAAGAAAGCTATTAAAAGTTGTATTATCCGTTTAATATCTAAACAATAAAATACTTTTTGTTTAAAAAAATGTTTGCACGAATTAAGTTAGAAAGCATTATTTTGTTTCAGACTAGTCTAAATCATCTATATTTAAAAGTCACTGTCTGCTTCCTTCGCATATATATATATATATATATATATATATATATATATATATATATATATCGATCACTATAAATATAAAATCACCTACCACACTCTTCTGCGGCTGCAAAGTGAAGATCCGGGCGTAGTTGATAGATCAACATATCTATCTATCAGCAACTGGCTGACAAGATGCGTATGAGAATCACGAGTATTTACATCTGCCTTAAATTTCTTATGTACGATGTATCTGTACGTGCAGTTATATTATACGCAAGTGAGACTTGACCCCTTAGAGATGATGATTTAAAACGTTTACAGGCATTCAGTTATCGTTTTTTGATAAGCAGAGCACGTTTATGTAATCAACAACGAATAACCAACTCTGACATTCGTAGTTTTGAAACGTCCAACAAGTGATCCTCGTAAGAAAAGCAAATAAGGCTCCATAAACAATTTTGGCTCGTTCACATATTTCGTATGCTCTCAATTCGAGCATTGTTCTCGCACGCATCGGAGGATGTGGTGTGAGAAACAAGGTGGAAAGAATTTAACATGGCAAAACAGCTTATATCAATCACATTGGAACTGAGTAGTACAGGACCCGCTAGTCCTTCAAGATGGGTTACACGTGAGCGTCATAGTTCTTCGTTGGACACTCTGCGTGATAAAGCATCTAGACGAGCACCATGGCGACCTTGTATTAGATTTCAAGTAGAGTCTCCTTTGACTTTACTTTTTTATTTTGGCAAAGTTAGCTGCGAGATTTGGAAGTGTCTATGACGCGGTAAAGTTAACGCCGCAGGGAAGATATATTGTCAATGCTGTCTTCCTTTAAAGCTGACTTGGCCATAATGGTGTAGTGTAGAGTTAGAGTTTGCCTCACTACTGCCTGTTAACTAGGTAGATATACTCATATTAATTAAATCCCCATAATAAAATAGTTTCTGGTAAAGTCTTTTTCCAATTTTTCTTATTTAATTTAATTTATTTTTCTTCTTAATTAAATTTTTACCTCGTGGTTATATAATAACAATTTTACCCTGGTTACCCGTGATGATGATATTGGTCTAAAGAATCGACGGCTTCTATATCTAGAGAGAAGTTGTTAGACGTCAATGGATTAATAGGCGGAGCAAAGCTTCATTAAGTCATTTATATACCGATAAATTTTAAGGGCAATTTCTGGAGGTGAGCTTGCAGTAAGGATAGCAGCTGAGAAGTTTTTGATACAAGAGAGCCGGAGCTAGCATAGCAGCTAAAAAGTACCACCATGTCATCTGCATACTTAAAATGTTTGAATTCATTATATTATACATGAATCTGTGAAAGTGCTAACTTGAAAAATAAAGGGCTGAATATAAATACCTGAGGAGCGCCAGAACAGATAGAGACTGATTTTGAGTGACCATTGTCGATTATTACAGACGCTGATCAGTTTCTGAGATAGTTACTGAAAAGCATAAAGACGTGACAGCAGATATCACTACTTAATAGGAAGGATTCAATCGCCGGAAAGCATATGACGACGAATGCCTCGGAAATATAAAGAAATCAGAGATTGCCGATGTGTATTAGAGAGATGGAGTACAAACTTGAAAGCAAGGAGCATGAGCATGAGAGAATACCATACATATGTGTCTAACCCGCCCCTACGATCAACAGTGCAATCACTTCGAAGGAAAAAAGAACTACAGCTGATGAAGAGATCACCACTTTACACGATAGGAGCTAGCACAGTTTCAATCATCAAGCATATGCCTATTTCGTTCGAAGAAGGGAATGCCAATAGTTTATTAAACTTTGGAGGGCGAGATCTGAAGTTTTTCAGAATTCCTGAAAACGAATCAGATGAAAAAAATCAGATCAGTAAGATGTACCGAGTGGGGTCTTACACAAATGACCTAAGCACGAACGTGGGCTGACAAATGTGATAAATCTCTTTTTGATAAGAAACAAGTGATCGTCGTTATTACTTATCTTCATGGTGCAATTCTTGCTGTGGAGCTGGGAATGTTGGGCGTTTTTCAAACTAGACGTATGAGGTATACAGCTCGAAACACTGGGCAGACAGGGTAGCGCATTTGGAAGTTTGATGTTGCTGCAATGCAGACAACGCTGTAGACTCCGCTATCAGAAAGAGCTGTGGCAAAGCTAGATGAGAAAGCATCAACATAAGATATGCTGAAGAACGACCAGGCATTAGGCTACGACATTTTGATGCGTGCCATTTTATCTTAGAGTGTGGATTAATTGATGAAAAAGTCGTCTGAATAATGGGCGAGAGCGTGGATTTCGGTGCATCACACAATTCGGTTATAAGCCCGTCTGAAATCACTTGTCCACGACGGAGTCGACCACAACGTCGAGACATAGTAGAGGTAGGCTGAATCAATTCCGCGGACACACTGGGTTGGTTGAAAGAGGCAGTCCTTCAACGTGTGAGGGACTAAACAACCCAAGATCAGGCATTTAAGTATCCTTGAGAATGCCCCCAACAGTAGAGTGTCTTCTTTTGGAATTATTTTTTAGATGAAGCTTGGTGCTGTGCGGTGCTGTCATTATTTGAATTGAAATCTCAAGTTGTTATTGCGGGACAATTGATAGCATTCATATGTCGGTAAAATATTGATTCCATTACATTTCCAGGCGCACAGCGTGGTTGTTTCACTGATTTATGGATTCTTCCTTCGGTTCGCATTGTTCTTAAGTTTTTCACACTATTCTTGTCCGCCGAAATGCTGTAGTACCAAGTTTTGCTGAATTTTCATTTATATATAGGGACGTCTTTTTTCGCCCCATCGTCAAGACTTTAACACAATACTCACATACAGAACAACTTGTAGCAAATGTGATACAAGATCTTTGCCTGTGAGTATTGTGTTAATGTACAGACGATAGGGCAAGAAAAGACATCTCGAAACGGTAATGAAAGTTCGGCAAAACTTGATATTAGAGCATTTTCGGTGGACAAGAATTTCGTGTAAATGTTAAGAATGACGGGACCTGTAAGAATCCCTCAATCAGTGAAACAACCACGCTGTGCGCCTGGAAATGGAAATGAATCAAGATTTTCTTGGAATTGGTCCAGACATAATTTAACCTCGGTAGTGAAGAGGGAAGTGATCGATGGAGTTGTATTGATCAACTTTCGCAATAAGGCGTTGTCAAGCTTGAGTTTAAACCTCTCTGAAAAAACCACAGTGTACCGATATTAATGAATTATTTGTGCGTTGCCAGAAGAAAAGCTCGTTCTTTATTTATCGAAATATACTTTAGATGATGAAAGTTTTCACCAAAATGCGCGAGTCAATCTAAAACCAGCTCATCCTTAGAACATGGTGCGCATGGAGACCAAATAAATAAAATGCATATACTATGGTTGTATAGAGCAACCTTTCTAGCCACCCCAATAAAGATATAATTAGATTGGTGCAAGAGATGTAGCCGCGAAGTCATATTTCAGATTTAAAACACTAAATTAGCTGGAACAATTAAATTAGTTAGATTATGTTTATATGCATTGGTTGCTGTTGAATCACTGGTTTGCAGTAATCGTATCTGTCGCCTGCACACTCAAAATTGTTGTTTTATGTGATCATATCGTCGGTTTGTTTACGTTAACTGATGAAAATGAAATAACAAACGATCATTAAAACGTCGAATGCTCCTTTTTTATATGTACACCACATTTTCATTACATTCCAGCAAACGCTTCCACTACTATTAAACAATCATTGATTGCACGGGCGGTGGCAAAAACTAATTAAATCAAGTTTGCGAGCCTCATGTAAACATTAATTTCATTGTATTTAACCAGTCGTCGAACAAAATAGCAAAACTACCGTCAGTCACACGCACTGACGCTTTTCGACCTTCCATGATCATCATCGGAATTCCACGGCAAACTGGCTAGCGAGGATCAAACTGCAATGCATATATACGGAAAGCAAAATTAGATATGCGGCTCTGACCTCTAGTAGATTCGCATACAATATATTTGGCTGGAAATGAAGTTTGAACAATTTCGTTTAATTGTAATACAAATCAAATGTAGGGACATGTATTGGTATGTGTGATGGTGACTAGCAATTGTACATATGTAGTAGATTTTGTGCTCCACCTGCGTATGAGCCGATGATTATTAAATCAAATAAAGTATTTCTTATTATGATAATCACGTTTGAATAATATCTCAACCCTGGCATATTTTTTAGAATTAAATACAATATTATTTATCATTATAAATAGGGCGGTACAATAAAGATACACTTTTCTTAAATAAAATATCAAACTATTTCTAAAAATAAGGCATACAAATAATATTAGCATTAGCTAACCTTAAATGCATCAAATGCAGTGGCGGGAATAAACACCAAAACGAATGAGGCCTCGTCCACATTGTGTTCCTCCGATGAAAATTCAGAATAATTACTGGAATCTACAAGCAGACTTACTGCTCGTTTTGGAATAACCAGAAGTCTCCAATTTATAGATTTACTTTCATTTAGCTTCGTCGTATTTTTATGCTTACTTTTACATTGATTGCAAACAGAATGCCCAAAGGATTGTCGAGTTGTTCTTTTCGCTAGACCGCAATTGAACCGTACAAGCTCGCACGAATTTAGCTTAACTTCAGAAGCAAAACACTGTGCCTTTAAAAGCTCACACATATTTGAAATAATAGAAGAATTAGCGTAGCTGCTTAAACTGCTGCGATTACGAGTTTCTCCTGTCCCAATTGCTTCTGAACAAGGAAGACAAAAGTTCATAATATGCAATGGAGCAAGAGTAACTAAGCATGTTAAACTAATAGGAATAGAGCAAGCCTCGTAACGTTTTTTACAAGTAGATTCACTTTTCCTCCCTTCTGTTGAGAAACTATTCTTTGTTGGTATTTTTAAGTCACGTAAATTATGTCTGTCACCAAATAGCGCATTTCTTGATATATTGAAAAAAAATCCGAAAGATGTGTACACTTTAAGACAGAATAGATCTAATCCAGAAATAGAATTAGCCACTTCTGTATAGGTTTTTCCATTCAAATATGTTGTTTCGCGACAATTACTCTTTAGTGCACCTTCTTTTGGCTCTATTAGCAACTCAGAGACAAGAAAAATAGTCTTCGATAGATCAGATTGCCAGGATTCGTCAAATGATTTTTTTGACGACAATTTAACAGCCCCCTCGTCAGATCTACCATTGACGGACAAATTATTTACAAAAGATTCATTCGGACTTAAAGTGTAGAGCAAATACTGTAATACCAATGGTTGCAAAAGATCACATGTCCTGGATTGACTTCTTTTGATATTATTTTGATCCATTAACAATTCAATGACAAGGTTATTAACACCAGTCGATGATTCTTGACGAACAAAATAAAACCCTTCGTGAATTCTCAGGCTTACGAGACTCAACAGAATATCTTGCAAAAGAAAAGAAGTCTGTACGCTCCATACATGAACATTCCAAAATAAATTATCTCGTGGAGGCTGTAACATTTTAAGACAAAGTACTTTTTCATTAGTAAGGTTATTATATGCAGATACAGATAATCTTTCAAATGAAGCATTTTCCAAAATGAGTTGATCAAGATTGCATTTTAAAACTTTGCAGCAAGGTGAATCCCATATTCTTTTTGAAGGAAGTAGTTGTCCTTTCCACTCCATAGCATTTCGCTGGGTTAATGTATTATAATTATTAAAATGTATAGCATTACTCACTTCATTCAAACGAACGTTTGATAAAACATTATGAAGAAACAATAAAAACCTCTTTTGTAGTACTGGTGAGGTGTTTGTACTAAACATTGCGTACAACCGGACTTCAGTAAACTGAACTTCGACGCGCAAAATACAAAAACAGGAAGAGCTGAACTGTGAAGATGATTGATCACCGCTAAAACTCTCAATTTGTGCAGGATTAGCATGAGATGAATGATTAGGAGACGTAACATTTACAATATCGAGAAAGACATATGAATGATATTCTAAAACAACAAATGAACAAACTTCAATCAGAGTTAAGTTAACAGCTTCGAGTGACAAAGAACAACTCAATTTAGTGGCTTTATTGATACTATTACCAGGAAAATGAAGACATAGCGGTATTAGCCAATCTACTTTAAGCAAAGCAAAGGTGGTATGAACATGCATCCATTTTCTATACCAGTCAACTTTAAAATCCAAAATTAGTTTCCAACGCTCACAAAATTTGATGTATTCGACTTGATTAAATGAATTGCAGAATGCATTTGCGTTCAATGTAACCTCATTTAAGTCTTCTGATCTGCAAAAAAATGAATTTTTATTCTTTTTTAATTGGATGGGAATCGAGTTAGGACGCACAGACATGACAGTGCCAAATATTGATTCTAAACAGCGATATTCGTGTATTATTTCCTTTAAATATATTGTAAAATCGTCAAATCTGGAACTGTTATCAGAAATTTCGTTAGCCAGAGAGTTCGTTGAAGTAACATGCATGTATAAAAAACAACATGTTTCTAGTTCCAACATTTTTAGTTGATCAGCAGACAAATCAAAGCCCTTATTACCATCAATCCCGAATGAATATAAATCATCGCTATGAGATATCCTCAAGCTATTTGCAGGCCATTTGCTCAAAATCGACAATATGAGTTTAATACCAGGTTTCCAGATACACGAAAGTTGCACCTGCAGAATTTTATGTAATAAATCATCAGGGTATTGCGCTTTATCAAACGTATATCCACTATTCATGGCGAATATCAAAATCCACTGCAGAGGTAACTTGATGACTTTGTGGAAAATGAAGTTCAAATTATTTGACTTTACTTTCGGTGTGCATTGCAGTGGTGACGGATTGACAATTTTATAAGTCATGAAAAGTTCATGAACTATATTCCATTCATTGGCATAGCAGGGCTGCGCTATAGCATTTCGCCAATATTCACTATTAGTAGATAGACAAAATCCAGAAGTCGCTTTGGCAATAGACTGGCACAGTTCTTCTTGTTGAATATATGGACCGCATGAAAGTGTCAATCTAATGCCATTTTTAGCGGCATTTGTTATAACATCATCAAACAGTAAAAAAGAACAGCGTAGCTTAATGCGTCTCAGATAATTAGTAATGCTATCTAAGCATTTAGTAGCTGGCAATGCAAAGCAGCCATCGGTCAGAAAAGTTAAAAAACACGGTCCTTTATCAAAACCAATCGATAATGTAGTAAAAACGGCATATTTTATCATTCCTAAAAACTGGAAACAAATAGTGGAATCAAGGAATTTTCCAGTCTTACAAATTGTCATAAAATCAATCTCTAAAGCATGTAACTTTGAAGAAATATTATTTATCATTTGTGCTATTTTATCGCGTCTTAAATACCAAGAGTGGAGCAAAGTTGCACATTTACCATTTGGCAAGCAAACCAAAACAGTTATAAAAACACAGGGCTTCTTAATGTTACACCCACAAGACGTTATATTGAATTTATCTGTTGGAGTGCAAATTTTAAATAATATGTTTTCTAAAGTCTTTAATGCTTTCAGAGCATTACTCTTACCAGTTTTATCAGGTGCAAGCATTGATTCACTGAAATCGAGTATAAATATTTCAGAATAAAATGGAAACACAACAGAAACTTTAGAGAAGCTTCGCAGTAAAAGTTGGCATTCAGAACTCTTAAAAGGTTTATAACCAATTGGTATAAAAGGAAAATCATCGCTGAATGAAAGACTCTTAGGTATTGAAAGTGGCACGTTTAAATTACTCAGGAACCACTCGATAATTGAAGCTTGAGTAATTACAGGTGGAAAGTTTGATAGAATGTATAATTGCTCAACTTCAGTGGACTGCATTTTAGCTTCAATTTACATTTAAATTTTTAAGCAATGACGCACGAATGAAAGACCAAAATACAAAATAAAACCATCACTGAATTAATAAATTAGCAACGATAAAAACACATGTTAAATCCTTGATTAAATGTTGGGCATGTGAATTTTATCATACAACAGCTCAAGTAAACAAAACTATGGAAATTGATCGAGTGTAAACGCCCCGGCTTCAAGTAAATTCCGTATAACGTTACAAACTCGGTTTAGGTGCTCTGAATAGAGATTAGTTACTGATATGGGGGCCCTTAAGAGGGCCTGGTAATGCGTTCTCTTGAAGTCTTCAGAGTTGAAGATGTCCTAGAGCCTTGGGTGGACTCTGGTTGAGTTGTCGCTCCCGTGGTTGAGCTGTAATCACGATGTGGATGGCGTCCTGCAGGTTCTGCACTTAATTGGCTCGTCTCTCCGGTATACCGCAACAAGATGAGTCACGGATGTAGTTAGTTGTTGGTGAAACTATCAAATCACCAGCGTAGGTATTGACAGCCGACAGAACGCACACGCGTGAAGCAGGTAGAATGCAAATGCTACAACTTGACTTGCATGGTAAATTACCGTGCTTAAATAGCATGCAATATGTCTACTTGCACACTATGGGTTAAACGTGGTTAAACGGCAATTTCGCTTTTTTCTCATTGGTGAAAAGTAAATAAATTTGAATTTAATTTACGCAATATGTCAGCGATTGATTTGTGTCGTTACAGCACTTTACTCTCTGAAAAAAAAGGAAAAAAATTCCTCTCTGCGAGGCTAAATAAGAAATGCATGACTGAGTTCGAACCAAGTTAAGCAAAAATATGATGAACCATAAGTGCTGGGCTTAAATATGCTTGTTGGTTGCTTCAACAATGATATGATGCCAGGTAACCACTAGGAATTGCTACACAAATTGTTAGCTCTAGTGGTTGGTCATAGCACGTGAGGCAAAATAGAGCAGTGTAAGTTTTTGGAGCCGCAGCGTGAAGATTTCGAGGTAAATCGCCTCTGAATTTGCCAGGTTTAAGTTAAAACCTAAGCAGGTTGGATCGTTGTCAATGTGTTTGTATACGGCCATATATACATTAAAATCAAAGGTAACTGCATAAAAATATGTACACGAACATTGCCTCAGAGATGGCATAATACCAAAGAACTGTTCAAAATTGCTACACAATTGTTAGCTAAGAACAGCTGGTTATGCCACGTGAGGCAAATGCGAAAAATAACGTAAGGTTAAAATTTTTTTGATACGTAGAATGACGAAAAGTTAATATTAAAAAAATATCCAATACGCGCTATGCAAAGCAGGCTATTGAGATTTTGGCCAGATGGAGCCTGAGACGTGTGTAGAATGTTGAACGCTCTCAGGATCAGGCGGTTCGATAAACCGTTTCAACCTGTCTATGCTTACTGATGTCGGTGTAGTGCCTTGCATAATAATGAAGTCTTTGGGTTGTCTGAGCAAAATCGGGTAAGGACCGCGATACTTTGGTTGTAGTGGTGCAAAAGCAGTGTCGTTGCAAACGATTACTCTCTCGCAGCTGTGGAGCTGCGGGTGAACGAATACTGGACGAGGCATATATCTCGGCTGCTGTTCAGACCTGTAACCGAAATGAAGTCGAAGGCGGATAGCTACGTCTTGTGGGTCGGAGACCCATCGTTTAGCGTTCTTCCTTAGTCTGTGACACCAGAAACGATCTGTGAGAAGTCGGACAGTCACTTGGCTTTCTGGGTGAGAAATTGAGTGAATTGAGTCGAAAACTTTTTTCTGAAGGCCGGTCGGCAGAACTGGCTTGTTGGGCTGATACCCATGAAGTAAACAATTGGTAAGCCTTTCCAGAGACGGCATATGAACTTGGCTGGGTGACGTGCTATTGATCTTTGAGTGTGAATGTCACCGCGCCGTTCCGTTCGCAGGAGGGATGGCGTTAGTGCATGGCGACGGCGAAGATGGTTGTAGCGATACGTCTGGCCTGGAAAGGGCATCTTCAATGAAGTTTTGTTTGCCATTGACGTGAAAGATGTCAAATTGCCATTCGCTTAGACGTGAAAGCTGTCTTTTCACTCTGACAGGGTATTTGGCGAAAGTTGAAGTTGCGTTTTAAAGTGTGTTAACTAATGGTGCATGATCTGTGAAAACAACAAATCTGCTACTGCCAATGATGTTGATAAAATGGCGCACAGCTTCGTGGATGGAGAGCAGTTCTCGACTGAAAGTGTCGTATCTCGTTTCTACTGGTTGGAGAGTACGCGAGTAGAAACTGATAGGCCTCCGAACTCCGTTGGTTTCTTGTTCCAAAGTGGCTTCAAAAGCGGGTTCAGAAGCATCTGTCGTGAGTAGAAATGGACGTTGAAAATCTGGATGCGTTAGCATTGTGACATTTGCTAACGAGTTGATGGCGAGTTGAAGTAATTCCTCCTCTTCGGATGACCAAGTAATGATTGAATTCTTGCAAAGTTCTTTTCGATTCCGCAGGTGCCTGCACGAAGGATAAAGTTGTATTGAAAGGCCAGGGAGGTACTTGCGGTAGTAGTTTAGTTCTCCAAGAATTTTATGCAACTCGCTAACAGTCTTCGGTGACTTGATTTTCCTGATTGAATTCGCCTTTGACGACAAAGTTTGAATATCTTGTGGCGTGATACGATGCCCTAAGAAGTCCATGGATGTAGTTGCAATCTGCGTCTTGTCACAGTTGAATTTGAGTTCGTCATTGGATAAACGTGAGAGGACATTTCGTAGATAATTGGGCATGAGATTCTAAGTTTTGACTGAATACAATGATGTCATCGAAATATGACATCCAATAAGCAGAGTCGTCGCGAAGTATGTTTTCCATGAATCTGTGAAAAGTCTGCGTAACACACTTAAGTCCAAAAGGCATGTAAGGATATTTGTAAAGGCCAAATGGATTGATGACTGCAGTCTTTTCAATATCCTCTGGTGCTACCAGAAGGTGATGGTAGGCGTGTCTGAGAAGAAATTGCTGCCATTGAGTTTTTCAAGGTGTTAATATTTGGAATAGGATATGCATCAGATTTTCTCACAGAATTTAGCTTACGGTAATCTCCACATTCTCTGTACGATCCGTTTGATTTGAAGACTAAGTGCAGTGGTGACGCCCATGAACTTTACAATGGTCTGATGATTCTCTCTTCCAAAAGCCTTGAGAATTCCTTTTGGACAGCTTTCAGTTTAGCAGGGGCCAGGGGTCGCTTCTTGAGTGCAATTGGTTGTCCTACTGTGACGATATGGTGCATCGTGTTGGAGACTCGTAGCTCTGACTTGTTAAGGTCGAAAAGCGAATTGTATTTTTGAAGAGCTGCTGATATCTCTGCTGAATGATGCACTGGGGTTGGCTGAATGACCTGTAACTCCAAACGCTCAGAGGCAAGTGTCCAAAAACGTTGCTCAGGTCCGGTGGAAGGGTTTGATGATCTTTTGATTGGCAAAATCAACAATGAGCCGAAATTTCAAAGAAAATTAAGGCCTATTATAGTGTGTGAGACCTTGGCAATGATGAAGTTGTGTGGAAATTCACGCCGTAAACCTATGTTGAGTGTGCGATACCGACAGCCATATGTTGGTATGGACTCGCCTGTAGCTGTTGCGAGAAGAACGCCTTGCAACATCTCGGCCATTGAATCACCCCTGAGAACTGAGATTGCTGCACCTGTGTCTACGATGAATTCTTCGCCGGTTCTGAAGTCAGGAAGGTGCAGAATTTCATTGGGTTGTTTGGCCGGGTCATGCAAACAAGTAGGCTGGTGATTGCGACCGGCGTTGTCCATTTGGCTTTCTATGTGGAAATTTTGGCGTGGACGAAAACAGTCGACAGGAATGTCGGATTGTAATTGGTTTCTGCCCTTTGGCGCTTTTGATGCCGTTGATGCGCAGAAAGTACGGTCTTCTACTTTCTGCGCCAGATGTTTCCCGATCCTGTTGCACACTTGCGCCTGTGTTCTGTTGTCCTTTCCGTCAACTGTGGAAATTGACACTCATTCGGAAATTCTTCGGAACGACAAAGACAGACTTGGCATGAATAAAAAACTTCTGGTGATTATAGCACCAGTTCTTTGGAGCATATTTATTAAAGGATTGCGGGGATCTCGATCGCCACCTACCGTTATAATTAGGTTTAGGTATGAAATTGGGCCGAGCATTCACTTGATTTAGCTCGGATTTCGTTATGGCCAATCCTTTTAGAACTTTAGCCATGTTCGCTTCTGTCCTCTCTAAAGAGGAGTGCCTATCATCTTGCGGGGGTAGACAAAAGGATGACGGATTAACCTTAGGTTCAAAAACCCAATATTCTAACTCACATCTCTCAGATAAGTCATCTATAGAGAGATAGTTGGTAAGCTGTCTGGCGAATAGTTTTAGTGATTGTGGAAAATTGTTAATAAAAACAACCTTAGCCTCATGGTCAGAAATATTGGCTTTATACCAACGTTTCCCTAATTCCCTTAAAATCTTGATGGAGCCAAGTTTTGCCATGTCTAACTGTGCGTATTTATTTATTATTTGCTCAGTTTCTGTGGGCCCAAGTAAGGATTCTACTTCATTTTGTAGGCCCAAAATGGGATTAGGTAGCTTCCTAATGGCCTCAAGCTTAGGATAAATCCGTTGCTGCAATTCAGAAGGTAGTTTAGCAAAAATCTTTGACAGTTCTTGTAGATTGTCATAATTTGGAAACGGGAAGAAAGCGGAGTCTACGCGCATAAAGTATAGTTCACAATCTCAATCCCACACAGGAACATAAATATCTAAAATTGGGCCTGACATTCTAACAATCTTACGGGATCTTAAAAGCATAAATTTACAAGCAAGATGAAAATCTATAAATACACTTTAAACGAAATGCTTACCCACTATCAGCTTCTACAGTTGAAAGAGAATCTTCCGCAGTTGAATGAGCGCAGAACACAGACGAATTAGTTCCTTCACAAAACACGTCACAGTCTTGTACGTAGATACTAACAGCTTCCAAAATTGAAATCTTCCGCAGATGAATCTGTCAAGTACGTACGGTGCAGTTTTGTACGTAGAAAAATTGAATAGAACATATACCCAAAAAAATTCCAAGACCCGACTTTTGAGAGAACATATATATCCTACAAAATTTCCAGAAGACCGCGACTTTGAGAGAGAACATATATACCCGACAAAATTCCCGGAAGACCACGACTTTAGAGAGAACATATACACACCTCAAAATTCCCAGAAGATCACGACTTTAGAGAAAACATATATACCCAACAACATTCCCAGAAGACCACGACCAGAGTATAAAAATACATATATGCAAACGTTAATCTATTTTTACCCCAAATAAATGAAAAAAAGTCAATTTTATTTATACCAAAAGAACAGTACAGTACTCAATATCCTGGCGCGGTCGCCAATTTTGTAAACGCCCCAACTTCAAGTAAATGCCGTACGACGTTACAAACTCGGTTAGAGTGCCATAAAATAAAGAGTAATGTACTGTTAGGGGGCCCTTAACAGGGCCGGTCTTGCGTTCTCTGGCAAATGCCGAGAAGGTCGGTAAGTGTGAAGACGTCCAGAATTGCTCTTAGACTCTTGTGTACAGCTCGGGTTGACTTGGGTTGTGGTTTGTGACGTTGTAATCTCGATGAGTAACTTCGTCGAAGTTGTGCAGTAATTGGCTCGTCTCTCTAGTTGTACTGTAAAATCCGGCTTCGCGTTACATCCCAACGATGTTCGATTTTGACAAATATGGTGCTCTGTGTAGAGGTTAAATTATTTTTTGGACACCAATTAACCTCCAATATAAAAATAAATCAATCTTTATTTTTGGACATTTGTTGTTATCGCTGGTTTCGTAAAATAATATTGTAAATTTTGCAAAATATTGTAATTTTTTTGGAAGTTCTTTTGTTCATATTGTCGAAGTTTTGAACTTGTCTTGTCGAAGGAAAAATGAGAGAGTTTTGATCTGAGTTTCTGAATTGCACTAGCGGGACACTGTGTGGTTCCACCTCCGATTCTTTGTGAATGAAACATTATAATCTTCTTGTCGATTTGTTCTTCTTAATTATCAGCGAAAAGAACCACAAATTTGCTTTGGGTATTTAACGTAAATATTTGTTTTAAGGTCTCAATCATTCTGGTTCAGTATCCTGTGGATATCAGCGTATCCGGGTAAGATTACTTATTTAATATAATATAAAAATTGCAAGTAATTTAATAATATTATGTCTGGTTTATTAAATACTGAGAATACAGAGCAGTTGGCTAGTGGACTTAAGGATTGTAGCTTAAGAGATAGTTCAGAGGAACTTAAGTGTTCCAAGATAGATGATCATTCCGCATATATGGATTTTCCGGGCCTGGCATCCAAGAGACCCCTTTATGGTAGTGACCAAAGGGCCTCTACATCTTTAAGGTCAAATAATCTAACTCTGTTCTTACACAATATTTCCCTTAACTGTGATTTTAGAAACAATCTCTGTTAGTTTCAAGGAGTTTTAATTGAGATTTCTTGAACTGCAATTTTATTTGTAATTAATAGGGTTTTGTTTATTAAATATACACACCCGCGCGCAATACGCAAGGAACATGCGGTGGATTATAGTGTCACAGCGGATTTATTTCCCTCAGTTGGATTATTCGCAGTTTATGCAAGTGATTTACTGTTCGCATTTAACTATAACTATCTGAATTTCAGAGTACAATGGATTATTATAATTAAATAAGTTAAAACCATAGCAAACAGTGAACTAATTATTTGTGAATTTATTTCATTGAAGCTTTTACACGATTTTAGTCCATTTATCATCAGTGACAACTTTTACCAGTGACTATATTAATATCATCATGTATTTTCAATCGGTTATATATAGTCATTTCAATTCACACATTTGTGAAATAATAATTGCTTGTGTGTAAGACATTCAACTTTGTAAACAGCGTTCATTTTGCTTCCGTCTAGAGCATGGCCAATTTAGTTTAATTGTGACTTGTGCATAAGACATTCAACTTTGTGAACAGCATTCAGTCCTTTTGCCGTCTAGAGCACGGCCAATTTAGTTTGACTGTGACTGGTGTATAAGACATTCAATTGTGTTAACCAATTCTTTTTATTGCCGTCTAGAGCACGGTCAATTTGGACTAGCTATGAGTTTACTTGCAACGTTATTTACAATACATTTGTGATCATTCGTATTAGTCTTCTCACATCACCCATCGGGAAAAGGCCGGGGATTGATCATAAAAACGGATCTCAACAACCGATACCATTCAAATGTAGGGAGTAATTAACCCTGCAAAACTCCAACATAAATGGTGCCCCGGTTCGTCGAACTCACAGCCAGCAAATAATTAATAAACATCTAGATTTTGAGGACTTCAAACACTTTGGATGAATGCCACGAAGGAAAGAAATACTAAGACAAATATCACAGAAAAACACCCTCTCGAAGACAGCCGCACGATGACGGGTGAGGACGATGTTACACTGTCATCTATTCTCGACGAAACTCACACACATAAGATGACGTCCAGTTCAGGAAATGCAGGAAGCCCGGTGGTGAGCCCAGCAACAGGCCGCACCAACAAATGGACACAGTACAAAATATGCTAATTCGATCCAGACTACCTTGACGAGTGGGTCGACGATGTTGCTTTATTGGCCAAGGTGTCTAATATAACAGACGAGAGCCCAATAGTTTTGAGGGCTTGGGAGACGATTCCAATGTCTTTCAGACGCGGACTCAAAAACATCTTGCATAAATACACTGAGGGAACATGTGCGCAGCCATGGCAGAGCCTGCAACGCGCCGTCAAGCAGCGCTTGACACCAGATGGAGAAGACTGGCTTATAGAATTGATGAGCCAGATTTCCGTAGGTAGCCGCACGCCTTCTGAGCTATTTAGGAAGATGGAGCAGAAAGCCTTGGAATTCAACCTGTCCAAGGAAATATTAATGCGACTATTTATGCAGAAGCTATCTCCGGCACTCCAAGAGATGGTCACGTTCTGGCGCGAATTCGTGAAAGTGCAAGACGACGTTCTGCCGGCACGTCTAGACAAGTGGTGGAAGAAACACCACTACAGCTCACCTGCCCCAGAGAAAGGTTACATCACCTCACGACTGTCCGAATCCCAATCCACCGCATCATCAGCCAGATCAAGTGTCACGAATGAGCGCTGCATCAGCCTGCTCGAGAACCTCACCGTCAGGCCTAATTCGGCCTCAGTCGATGCCGTCGATAATAGACGCGGCCTGAGCAGGCGTGACCACCGTCGACCACTGTCCCGGAAGAGCGCCAGGAGGTTGACGGCGAGAGGCTGGGCCACAGTTCCACAGTTACCGGGGGAGTGGAGTCCGAATCACCGCAGCTATGGCCACTCAACACGCTATTGCCTCAGAAACGGCTGCCTATTCCCGCGCACAGACGCGACGTTCAAGTGGGCGCGGTCACCTTCAACAACTCAGGAGGATCCGCCCATGGAAGGTTCGGAAAACTGCTGTGGTCAGCCTCCTCTGCGGCAGTAGAGGCTGATCAACCCAAGATCGTTGGCCGCTCCACGTTTGATGGCTCGAAGCATGTTACTTTCGCGGTAGAGCGCAATCAAACTATTGTATTTACAGCGACAGATCCAGTCAAGTCATGCTTCAGACGCCCAAATGCCAGCAACCAGTCCCATCGTCAGTTGCCACTATCGACATACTTTCTCATCCGTGACGCAACCTCTGGCGAATTATTCCTCATAGACACTGGATCAGATGTAAGCTTACTAGGCCACAATTATTTCTAACCTACCCAGCCAGTCAACACCAGCAATCTTACCTGCGCCAATGGCTGCAGTATAGCGACGTTTGGAGTACGAGTACACACAATCTCGTTCTCCAACTCAAAAAGATGTTTCAAGTATCCTTTCATCATTGCTCATACGACAAGAAACATCATTGGACGTGACTTTCTCGAGCACATCGACCTTACCATTCGTCCAAGAACACGAGAGATACGCACTGCAGACAATCAGTTGCTTTCATCAGCACTAAAACATACGACTCGCACCGAAGCAGTCTCATCCATACAGTTAATTCCCCCAGTTCCTCATGTACCGCAACTGGACGATGTTCTGAAACGTCATGATGAAATTTTCAAACCTATCTCCTTCATGCCCGATCTCAAGAGGAAGCGTGCCATCACAGCCCATCGTATCCACTTATCGAAACCACTTCCTCATCCTCCACGAGCACGTCCATTTGCACCACACAAACATAAGGCCGCCGAGCAAGAATTCGCCATGCTACGTCAACAAGGCATCTGTACACGATCCAGCTCACCTTATGCGTCGCCTGGGGTAGTAGTACCAAAGAGTGAACCAGCAACATTCAGGGTGTGCGAGGATTACCGTATTCTCAATTTTTGCACACAATCTGATTCGTACATCCTGCCAAATCCAGCTGACCTACTCAGATCCGCTATCGGTCATGTTGTGTATTCAAAACTCGACCTAGTGAAAGCTTACAATCAAGTACCGATGAACGAAGAGTCCGTATAATATACTGCACTCAGATTCACCGAAGGTGGCACTCACGAATATCATTATATGCCTTTCGGTCTCAAGAATGCCTCGCAAACTTTCCAACGCGTTATGGACGAAATACTAGATGGTCTATCATTTGTAATTCCCTACAATACAATATGGCCCAAAACAAAACCACATTCCAAAGAGCGGTGCATCACTAATGAATATTGTGGACAGCGGAGAGAAGAGAACTATAGCTACGATACCCAACATAAGAATCATAAGGGAACCAAAAAAGTTAAATCAGTAAATATCGAAAACTATAAAGTTGAGTAGTATAAATATATATTTCTTATTTTTTTTTTTTTAGAATAGAATAGAATATCTTTATTTGGATTCAAACCACACATGTTCCATTAAATAATAAAATTAGAAAATGTACAATATAAAAAGATATCACATCACATATATATGTGCAATTAAGTGTACTGTACAGTTTATCGGCATCTGAAAGATCAGCTGTAAACAGTGATAGATTCTTAATCAAAATTGAAAATTTAAGTTATAACTCGAATATTACATTTGTTGCTGAAACAATTAATCTTGGCTTTTATTTAACCATGAAAAAGTATTATCATAATCAAAATTAAAAATATCATCAGGATTAAACACTTTTTCTAGTTCGGTAGATAAAAATTTAAAAGACATTTTAGTTGGAGGCGTTTCTCTAAGCCCCTTTGGCAATTGATTATAAATTTTGTAAATTTTTGAA